>CAVLJG010000001.1:114091893-114365979 GCA_963669975.1 Acanthoscelides obtectus | reverse complement strand
CAGGCACATCGCGCGGCGGCATCATGGAAGAGAGCTCTGAGGAGCAAAGTCCGTTGGTGTAGCGATAGAAAAGAGCCAGATCGCCGACGGCCCGCCGGTGCGAAAGAATCCCGAGACTGTCTGTTAGAGAAGAGTCATCGATCAGTCGGACCGCCCTCCTCTGGACAGCATCGAGCATGGACAATGTAGTCGGGGCGGCAGCACCCCAAATGTGTGAGCAATACTCGAGGCTAGGCCTTATCTGGGCCTTGTATAGAGTGAGAAGGTCATGCGGAGAAAAGTACTTCTTAGCCCTAAACAAATAGCCTAGCTTTTTCCCAGCAGCTGCAGCTATTGAAGAGATGTGTTCGTGCCAGATCAGGTCCTCGGTGATCTGGACTCCGACCAGCCGAAATGAATGGCTCTTTGGTAGAACTCGACCGTCCATCGAAACTGTATGAGCGCTAGGACGCTTTTTGTTCGTCAAAGTACAGTACTGTGTTTTGGAAGCATTGAACTGTACAAGATTGTTGCGTCCCCAAGCACTGATAGCCTCCAGGTCTCTTGTCAGAGAAGAAGTCGTCGCTAGTCTTCTTTTTTCCAGCTCAGCGGCAGAGATCGGCTTGTCACTCTGAATTCCTGCATGTAGAGTGGTGTCATCAGCGAAGCTGTGGATTGAGTTGATCGTGCAGGAAAGGAGGTCGTTGACATGTAAGAGAAACAGTGTTGGAGCCAAGACCGATCCCTGGGGAACACCCGCGTTGACGTTGTGGGATGAAGAGGAGAATCCGTCAATTACGACGGATATCTTGCGGTCAGAGATAAAGTCAGCCACCCATCTGCAAAGCTTTTCTGGGTGGCCGTAGGATGGAAGTTTGCTTAAGAGGGCAGCGTGCCACAGCTGATCGAACGCTTTCGTGATGTCAGAGCAACGACATGAGCCTCACCATGAGACTGGATGAGTTTACTCCACAGTTGCGTGACGTAAGCTAGGAGGTCCCCTGTGGATCGTTGGTGCCGGAAACCGTACTGCCTGTCGCTAATCAAGCTGAGACGTTCGAGGTAGTCCAGAAGCTCGCGATTTATGCACCTCTCCATCACTTTACTTATAACAGAAAGCAGAGCTATAGGCCTGTAGTTGTAAGGGTCGGTTTTAGATCCCTTTTTTGGGATGGGCTGTACATGAGCAAATTTCCAGTTTTCTGGGAAGGTGCCGGATTCATAAGATATCTGGAAGAGACGCGAAAGAACTGGAGCAAGCTCCGCTGCACATCTCTTCAGTACAATGGCAGGAATCAAGTCCGGACCAGAAGCTTTGTTGATGTCGAGCGACAAGAGCACTCGTCTTACGGTCTTATGCCTGAATGTTACCTCCCGCATAGTGTGGGGAACCCTTTGAATTGACGGCACTTGGGCGTTGGTGGGGACGTCCATGGTGGAGTTGGCAGCAAAGATCTTGGCTAGCACTTCCGCCTTGGCCTTTGATTCGAATATAATAGTTCCATCCTGACACGTAACGAGTAGGAAAACTCAATTTTATTGATGGAAATATGGATACAAACAAATATTTGGCAATTTTAGAATAATTGCTTTTACCAGTGATGGAAGAATGTTTGACATCCGGCCAAGATTTTGTGTTTCAGCAAGATGGTGCAGCGTGCCATACCTCAAAAAAGGCTATAAAATGGATGGAAGAAAATAATGTACCACTTTTGAAATGGGTTTCTAGCAGTCCAGATCTGTCACCTATTGAAACTTTGTGGCACGAGATGAAAAAGGTTCTACGACAACATACTGCTCGCACAATCACCGAACTGAGACAAAAGCTTCAAGAAATATGGGATTGTTTTACGCCAAATTTTTGCCAAAACTTGGTTAACACTATGCCCCAAAGAATTTCAGCCGTAAAAAATAAAGGTGATGTTACCCAATGGTAATCTTTCAATTGTTGCTTTGTTAACTTCGCGCGTTTATTCGCACATTGTTTATTTGTTCACATGTTCTATTAGTTATAGGTCTAAGTGATTCCAAATATGTATTTTTTACGACTAGAGTGTATCTAAAATGTTTTTGAGAAAATAAATTGTTTTAGAAGTAAATAGTTTCGTCATGTTTAGTTATAAAGGCATATTTTGGTACAAATCTTGAAGTGGCCAACTGAAGTGGGAAGGGGCTCATACAATGATATAATATTCAATTCAGTAACGAGAAACACAAAATAGAAAATGGGAACGTAGCTTAGTAGGAAGTGACTAATATTCTGTTTTTATCAAGTATTTAAACTATCAGCAAATTTACTGTACTTGTTCAGATTTCTTTGCATTTGTACCAGTTGAGTGTTTAGATCAACATTAGTTCTGCAAAACATAATATTGAAGTATATACCGTGTCTAGGATTCACTCTTATCGGTACATTTATATGATTTTTGATAAAAGCTAAACGCAGTCAATTTGATTGTTCAAGATTATGGGAAGAAAAACCTGAATCAGGTAATACTCTTCTCTTAGACAGGGGCAAGAGGTTGAAATGGTTCCACTACCAAGCTATAATCGTGACTATGGACAATGATGCTCGCCTTCTAAGCTAGAATTCGTAAGAACTTATGCTGGACCAACGAATTCGAATACTTGGATAGAAGATGAAGAATTTGTTTTTATCAATCATCTAGAGCGACACACAAACTTGAGTGGCTACCAGTTTTCTGCGGTGTTGCCATATCTTGTTCAAAATAAACAACTGCCTTCACGCAATCGAAAGACGATAGCACTGAGCAGTGCAAAAATAATCGTAAAATGTTATACGTGGTGATAAGTAAATAAAGAGTATTAATTTCTCTCCAATATGTTGTATTTTCAAATAGTACAGCTCATGTGTATGTACAATTATGAATTGTTTGTAACACCTGCACCGAATAGAACGTCTTTGGTTTCAGTACCCGAATTTATTCCATATTATAATGTTTCCACTAGCTGATGCAGTTTCATCATAGCTTCAAAACGTACCAATTTCACGGAAACACGCAAAAAACTAAAACAAATAACTTTTCACAAAATAAAAATCACAGCGATTTCCGAAAGCGTCTTGAGCTATTCTTATTCTGGTTTCGAACTCACAAGCACCGAGGACAATTAAGAAATATATATTGTTATATTCCGGTGATATTTTCTGAAAAACTATTATATGCATACTAAACGTGGCAACGCTGGGTGGCAAATTAGAACAGCCGGGCTGGTGTTTATGCTGCGGCTTTGTGACATTGAGGGAAAGCTTTATTTTGCTTATTGTCATGTTTACGTGTGTTTTCCGTGATATTTTCACAGAGTTTTGAGGAGTCTGAACATTTCAGTGGAATATATAGCATTTGGGCTGTTCTCGAAGATGGTGAAGATTAAGTGCGATAAAAGCAGATGTTTACTCGGGAAAGGTATACCATTTTCGTTCAAGGTCAAATTTGAGTAAACAGTAATCTGTTGATGTTGCTAACAAACAGTCGGTTAACATCATATGGGCTTTGCTTCTTCTAGCCTAGTCCGAATTCGTTGTGCTGGACAGACTCAATTCCCCTCATGTGAACTTCGTCGCATAATATGGTGATAACAGAGTAGCAGGGCTGTTGAAGTATCTAGAGCGTCTTCTAATAAAGCCAAGCATCTCATTCGTTTTTATTTATGGTTTCGTCTACATTGCTATTAAGGCTCCATTCGGTATCTAGTCTGAAACTCGGGTCCCAAATATTGCACACAGCATTAATATTGACATTCCCTACCTGATATGCATACTAGTATACGTTTCTTTTTTCGTGAATGTGATTTTTTTAAGTTTTCGAATATCAGATTGTATTTTGACGCAGTCCCGAAACTTCCAACTATATGATACATCGGCTGAAACATTGTGTGATATCATTTATATAGATTATTCTCATTGCAACTCCATGTTTGAAAAGTATCCAGGAATCAAAAAAATATCTGATTTGTTGACGGCAAACTATAAAAGAAGTACCAAAATTCATCGCAAATTGTAGTACGAGGGATGTATTTTAGTTTTTGCATATAGAAACATAGTAGGCCGCGCGGATCGAACGTCAGTACTGAAGCTTAACGTCACTCTTTAGTAAACATAAATTCAAAGTTGCACAACAATACGTGCAGTATGTATATAGTTAGGAGTAAGAAAATTAGTTTCTCGTTGGATACCCCACCTGTTGACTGAAAAGCAGAAAGGAGCCAGGGTTAATTAACTTAAAAGGCATCCCTCGTAGGGTATTATAGTTTATGTGAGTCTCCGTGATGGCTGAAGCCTGGCTGATAGATCCACGGAGCACGCATATCCAAAAAAAAGATAAAGTTCACGCTCAGTTATAGACATTTTGAGCCCTGTCAAAGCTTCCCTGCCTATGATACACTTAAAAATATGTTGTAAACATTTTTTTAGATATCCCTGATATCAAAAGCGGTACTTATACCGGGTGCGCCAGAGAAACTTACTTATTTGAAAAAATTCCCGCGCGGTGAGCTGGGCGGTAGAGGGGCGAGAGGCGGCGCATCTGGAGGGGGAAGTTCCCAAGTTTATTTCTCGCTCCAGTCAGTTGCCATCATGCTCTGGTCTAGAGAACAGCGGGCCTTCGCAGTCGAGAGCTTCTTTTCTAACGGTCGCTCAGTTGTTGCTACGCAACGTGCCTTCCGCGCTCGCTTTGAAATTCCTCCTCACAGACTCGTTCCTGGCCGTAATTCGATTCTGTCGTGGGTTGACTCATTTCGGGAGTGTGGAAGTGTCGCTAAACCCAGAAATGGACTTCAACGGACCATCAGAACTCCGGAAAATGTCGAAAGAGTGAGGCAGTCAGTTGTGCGTTCTCCCCGGCGTTCGGCTCGCAAACACGCAGCTGCTATGGGAATTTTTGACACTACTGTTCGACGAATTCTCCATGAAGACCTCCATTTTCATCCCTATAAATTGGCTGTTGTTCAAGAATTAACTGAAAGCGATTTTGTTGCCCGTCAAATGCATGTGAAATGCTGGTTGACAACCTGCCTGAAGACGCGGTCGTTTTTTTTCAGTGACGAGGCTCACTTCCACATTTCCGGCTGCGTCAACAAGCAAAACATGCGTTATTGGTCTGGTGTGAATCCACGTGAGCTTCACCAGAAGCCACTTAACTGTGAGCGAGTTACAGTCTGGTGTGCGATGTCGGTAATGGGAATAATTGGTCCTTATTTTTTTGAAGAAAACGGACGCGCAGTTACCGTGAATGGAGCTCGTTACAGGAACATGATCGAGGAATTTTTTCTTCCGAGACTCGAAGAAATGAACGTTAGGAACGTGTGGTTTCAGCAAGATGGAGCCACAGCACACACCGCACGAGACTCGATGAATTGTTGCGACAACATTTCCCCGACCGCCTCATCTCTCTCAGAGGCGATCTCCAATGGCCGGCACGATCTCCAGATTTGACTCCCTGCGATTTCTTTTTATGGGGTTATTTGAAATCTCTGGTTTATGTCGATCGACCACGGACCATAGCACACCTCAAGAACAACATTCGCGACGCCATTGCCAACATACCGATTGATATGCTGCAAAGAGTGGATACGAATTTCAAAAATCGACTTCATCAGTGTATGCGCAATGGAGGTCGCCATTTATCCGATGTCATTTTCAAGACTACATGAAAAAAAAATTGGGATATTGTATTCTCGAATAAAAAAAAATAAAACAATAATTGAAGTAATTTTGTTTTTATTGACCTTTCAAATAAGTAAGTTTCTCTGGCGCACCCTGTACCTTGGCGAATGCTTGCGCATAATGATTTAATTTTTACATTAAAAGGAACACCTATAAATTTTTATATTTACAGCTTCCTCATTCGATTCGTGGTATAAAAATGCATTAAATATCGATACAAACGTTGTTAATAATCTGCAATTTCGAGTGTTATAAATTTTTTAATAACCTGAATTGTGGATGGCCTGGTAAAGTGTACATCCCGGTAACGTTATTAATCAAAAAATGAATAAAGTGCAGAATAAAAATAATAGAGTAACATAGGAATTCCGAAGGTGCTTCGTTATAGCTAGAACTAACTGGTATAGTACTGAGACTTATTTAATAGAAAAAATAGATATACAAGAAAACAGTTTTGGTCGACATTGCAGATACGATAAAATTTCTTAATTTTTTCACAATCTGTCTTGCCTTTTAATGTTTCAAAGTACAAGTAAAACAAAACCCGGTACGTTGTTCTACTTGTAAGAAAAATTTTTCTCAGACTTAAAGTGCCGTTTACTTTTCTTCTGCTTCTTCCTGGTACCGACACGCATACAGTATGGTCATCATATTGTCACACATGGGATGCTTGGCGAAATGATTCATTTATAGTTCTCATTCCCTGTTTTTGACTTTTCGTCAATTTGTAAACACGATGGCACACATAGGATGTTATGTTGATCTATTTGAAATAATCAAGTATTATGAGTTATTCCGCAACGCATCCCATGTGTAAACAATATATAGGTCTAAATAATGACAGCTGGTTCATCTGTATGAATGATACATCTGAACAACGTGCAATAACGTTAAAAGCACTAATATGATTGCTCTGAATGTAGAGAATCAGAAATATACTAAGTGACATATAAATCCGAACACCCAGTTAAATGGTTTTATTTTAATAAAGTTGGTGAATGTATTTATCTTACTGTTAATAACAAGTGAAAAAATGTTCAGCCCTATCAGTTGGACATTCCGGTTTTTATACTGCTTTTTTTTTAATCACTAACGCTCTAAAAATGAATATTTCAGTTGCAGTAAAGAATCAACGTTGGCGGATTTTGGTTCTTGACATACTTTACGATCGGTTACGATGCCTTACAGTACGGAGACCTGTACGATTCGTAAACTTAGTGAGTTTGATAGGGGCCCCGTTATAGTGGGGGACTTCGGGAAGCTGGACTTTCTTTTCGGGCAATTGCAGTTAGAGTGCAAAGAAGTATAGTCACTGTGATTAGGTGTTGTCAGGCATGGCTTCGAGAAGGCCGTACGCAAGAGCAAGGGGCACTGGACGCCGCCGTAGAACAACAGACCGTGAAGATCGCCGCCTAAGATTATTGGCCTTAAGGGACCGTTCTTCAATACCAGGTCCATTGCAAATGAATGGTTTGCAGAACACGGAAGACCTATTGGCATGCGAAGTGTTTACCGACGAATGAGAAGTTTTGGCTTGTTTTCATACCGGCCACACTGGGTCCTCCCTTTAACTCGAGAACACCGACGTAATCGCCTTGAGTGGTGCAGACAACGGTCACTCTGGGATCAGGAATGGAACAGTATTGTCTTTAGTGACGAGTCTCGATTTGTTTAGGCATGCATGATTGGTCATGCCAGGGTTAGAAGGCGACGTGGTGAAAGGAGGAATCACAGTTTTTTGTTGAAAGACATGTTCATCACACTGTTGGGGTATGGTTTGGGGTGTTATAGCTTATGGTTCCAGGTCACCTTTAATCTTCATCAGAGGTAACATGAACGCGCAGCGTTATATCCACGAAGTTCTAGAACCCCATCTTTACCCTATCTTGACACCCTGGCAGATCCAACTTTCCAACATGTTGCAAGAGTCACAATAGACTTCTTTCAACATAATGCTGTCACATTGTTACCATGGCCACCAAGATCTCCTGACTTATCCCCAATTGAGCACGTGTGGGATAAGATGGGTAAGGAGATTGCTCAATTTGCAACGTGCTCCTCAGACTCTAGAAGCACTTCGAGAAGAGTTGGTGGTTGCCTGGAATGAGATACCACAGGAGGACATTGACCACCCGATCAGAAGCATGCCTAGGCGCGTTGGAGAATGCGTAGCACATCAGGGTGCATCCACACATTATTAAAGGTCAAAGCGCTTTAAAGCAGTGCAATCATTTTGAAATTTTTATCATTTACTTATTATGCTTCATTAAGTACTTAAGTACTTATACAAATTTTATTAAAAAAACCATTTAAACTCAGTGTTCGGATTTATTTGTCACTTAGTATAAATCGCATTGTAATACGTCAGTGACATCTATTAGCAGAATCGACCACCGCGGAAGTGAAAACAGCAGGATGTATTCAAAGCTAAAAATTAGTTGCGCATCCGATATTTCTTATTCATTCTGGAAATTATATGAGATGAAGAAGAGAACCCATCAGTTACGACGCATATCCCGCAGTCAGAGAGTAAATCAACCACCTATCTGCAAAGCTTCTCCGGAAGGTCGTATTAGGATGGAAGTCAACATAACAGCACACAATATGCCGCAGCCGATCAAAAGCTTTCGTGACCTGGTATCGACTCCATCGAAATCCGCCTTTTATCTCTTTGAAGTGTACGAATCGCCGTAGACGAATTGTAAAATAAGCACCACCAGTTGTGTTCACGACGCTGTTATGCATACAGCATCCGCATGCAATATTACCAAGCAGCAGGAGGCTTATTCGAACCTAGTCTTATTCATGTACGTGACAGAACTGACAAAATAGGAAAATGCTCAGGGGTGATATATATCCGCGCTTTAGAATACCCCTATTGTCCTGATGTTTGAACGTTTGGATATATGTACAATCATCAGTTTATAGCTCAGTCAAAGAGAGGTTATGCTAAAAGTACACAGACAAGGTGAACAAAAATTAGATATACGAGGGATGTCCTTTAAGTTTTGCATATGGAAATAAAACAACACGGTAGGTAGTTTGAAATGACTTTATTGTTTTTCGAAGTATTCTCCAGATTAAATACACATCTGCATGCGCTCGAACCAATTTTCGAAGCACTTATTCCGCTCGTTTGCTGGCAGTTCCAAAACGGCATTTTTGAATGCGTCAACTGCTTCTTCTAGTGACTGGAACCTTTGACCACGCAGACTGGTTCTAATTTTCGGGAACGTAAAGAAATCGTTCGGACTTAGATCGGGATTATATGGAGAATGGTTCAATAATTCCACGTTTTTCTTCCGTTAAATACTGCCTTTCGGGGTTGATTTTTTCGAAGCTCGGTGACGACTTTTGGCAAACAAATGGTGGTCTACCAATCCGCCGTAACATTTCTTTGCTCACTAAGAGGAATTGTTGTAATATGACCCGCTTTTGACACAAATGTCGCGACCATCTTTTTCGAAACACTTCGAGAACTGATGACTTTTGTTGGCCTTTTTTCACCTTGGAAACACCCAAACAGCCGGCTGTCGTTTATTTCTGGTTCATAATAGTAAATCCACGATCATTCATCACAATAACAATGCTGTACACATTTTTTGAGTTTCCGGAATTGAAATGGTCAAGCGTTTTTTGACACCAATTAACCCGGTTGCTTTCTGCTCTTCAGTCAACAGGTGGGGTATCCAACGAGAAAGTAATTTTTTTTACTCCTTCATGTAATATTTTTGAATTGAAGTCTTTGAGATCTTCAGGGACGCCTCTATTTCGCGATATGTCACATGTCTATCTCAATGATGAGTTAACTCAGCAAGGCATTCTTGTTGCGATAATTGTCCCGAAAGTTGTAATAAATTATGGCGCGAAAATGTTCTCGGTTGAGTTCCATTTTTCTAATGATTTGGTGACACTTAAAATTCACTGTAGTGAAAACACTAAGTACACGTATTGTTGTGAAACTATGAATTTAAGTTTACTAAAGAGTGAGGTTAAGATGCAGTACTGGCGCTCGCTCCGCGAGGCCTACTATGTTTCTATATGCAAAACTTAAAAGATAATCCCTCGTACTGCCGTCATAAATCAGAAGATAGTATCTGCGAATTTTACATTTTGCAGGAGCGATGAGGACGTGTTTTGTAAACCATTCTCGAATCTTAACGTTTTAAGGAAAAAGAATGGTTCTGGATTGTTCCCGGTTAAAATTGATAACATTTTTAAAAAATTCATTCATTTTACCAAAGATGCGTATTTATAAAAAAAGCATAATATAAATACTTCAGAATTGTACGAACTGCTGTTCCTTTAATTAATAGCACACTAAGTACTACGCGATGTTGCTTATTGCACGTTCGACGTATATACATACAGAGTGTAAACGTTATGGAAGTCATTATTGAAATGGGTAATAGGGGGTGGGTCAAAATAAGTCAAAAAGTTCATATGACCCATGGTCTAAAAGTCAATAGATTTTGTCTAAATGGCTTTATAGTTTACAACTTTAAGTGCTTTATATCGACCACAATCACCACAATCTTACTACTTTTTATAATCTAATCTAAAACGTTTTTAAATTAGGTAATTAACAAATAAATGGCCATAAGTTTTTCTTAGTTAAGCCAAAATTTGTAGTCAGTAAGTAAGTAAGTTTCATTATATTAAATATTTAAAATACACATGACAACAGCGCGTCGGCCATTCATCACTCTTATCGAACAGGCAATCGATCGCAAACGGCAACAGTAGTTAGTTATTTTCGCGTACGTCGTCGGTTTTATTTACAATGTTCTCGAATCAAGAGGTCGCGACATGATGTTAGTTTACGATGAAGCTCGTCACAATTCAAATCTTGCAGCTCAAATGTATCGCGACAGATTTCGCCAACGGGTACAACCAGACAGAAGAACATTTGTGCACGTGTACCAAAGACTTCGAGATACAGGAAGTGTTCAGCCCACTAATATTCGCACTCGTGAAAGACAGGTTACTGTAGAGCAGGAGGAACAAATTTTAAATATCGTGGAAACCAATGCAGATATCAGCACTCGGGAATTAGGCTGCAGCGTAGGACTATCGCATACCATAGTCCATAGAATCTTACGGGAAAATTTGCTTTATCTATACCATGTACAACGAGTGCAGGCCTTGCTACTAGAAGACTGTCCTCGCAGACTAACATTCTGTCAGTGGGTTTTGCACAAAAACATTGAAAAATCCGGATTTTTTTTAAGAACATTCTAGCGACGGACGAATGTACTTTTACGCGAGACGGGATATTAAATTTCCATAATACTCACACTTGGCCCAAGAAAATCCTCATACCTTTCGTGAAGGTCATATCCAACAACGTTTTAAAATAAATATTTGGGCGGGTATTCTTGACGATCAGGTAATTGGCCCTTTCGAGTTACCCCAAAATTGTCAGGAGGAGGGTACCTTAGCTTTCTAGCCAATAACCTACCAGAACTTTTGTAACAGACCTTAGACAATATGCCATTAAAACGGAGACAGAATTTGTGGTTTCTTCATGACGGGGCACCACCACACATTTTTAGAGATGTCGATGATCCTGATCCTCGAAAATGGCCAGCAAGATCTCCAGACCTCAATCCGATGGATTTATCGATATTCAATAAGAGTACCTTTTTATGTAGAAAACCCTAGATTTTCAAAAACTAAAATTGACTTTCAAAAATAGAATCACACACAAATATTTTGGCTGTCCGTGTTAGATACGCTTCTAAACAAAACTGTCTAAAATTGTTAATATTTTAAATTCACCATAAAAAACTTATGTCTTTATCTCAACACGTTTCGGAAATATTAAAGAAAAACCATCTTCAGGGGAGCCCCTTCAAAAGACCGTAGCGCCCTTAGGGGACGTTTTTCGACCTATGTTTATGTAATGTTTTCTTCCTATTTTAAGCTCTAGAAACCGCTGGTAGAATATTGCACACTTTTTTCGGGACACCCTGTATAATATATCAAGGAAATCAACACCTTTCACAATAAAAATCTATACCTGCCACTGCAACTGTGCGACTAGCTGCTGGGTTCTACACGGAATTTTGGAAGCATAGCGGGATATGTAGATGACTTTTGTAAATTGCAATATAATTATACTACTTCCACTGCTCAGCATAATAGAGGCTTCGCTTAGGAATATTTCACGTTCTTTTTATACACTGAAACCCAAATTCGTCTGTCGGTTTGAGTTCGATGTGTACGAGAGAGAAGTGTGTATCAGCACATATGTTAGAAAGAGGTAGAAGCCGGCTGGATAGCAAGTCTCATCACCGCGTTGCCTAGCAACGCTGATGCGGCAATCTGCCGCGTTGTCAATATGCGTTAGGTTATTCTCTACGTACAAATAATAGTTTTACTTTGAGCGAAAACATTTTTGAATTGTGGTTTGTGTCGAATCTGTTTAGGATCGATTCCGGATCGAATATAAGAATAACTATTGTAGGAGCCATTGCAACATTTTCCGGTGTAACACTGGCAACGCGGCAGATTGCACGACCTTGCGCGTCATCGTTGCCAGTCAATGTGGTGATGACCTTCGCTTCAGACGACTTCTATCTCTTATACAGGGTCTCCCAGAAGTCGACGTCAAGCCGAAACCGGGTGATAGGCAAAGTCATAACAGCTATCAGAAAAATATTTAAAAAAAAATTATGTATGTGTTTTGAAAATTATAGGTCTTTGAAAAAATATAGAAATTTCACACCCTACGGCAGTCTGTCAACTCCTGTTACTACAAATATTAACTTTTTTTGGATTTTATTTTTACAATGTAATGATGAATAATGCATCTTCAAACTGGTGTCTCAACCTTACTGCCAACTTTTCTCGTTCAGGAAAAATTGCCACTTATTTCCCAACCAAGTATTCCAAAGTAAAACTTTGCTCAACTTTAACTGGCTGTACTGGAAAAAATGTACTACGAGAGTTAGGCAAGTAACCTTAAAAGTTGGCGCATTTAATAACGATTCCAAAATGTTATAACACTTAGAAGATTACTCGTTAACTTATGCACAATTTTTATTTGAAAAAAACTGATGAAAATTTTTCAAAATTTCCTAATTAAACAGCGATTATGAAAACGCACAAGGACCCTTAAGGATAACTGTTTGCACAACAGTGGGCGTCAAAATGCTGCTGATGATGATTTACCTTTACAGCAAATGCTCAAACTGTTTTCCTTCAGCCGCAATACACGCTCGACATCTTAAAAAAGATCGGGTTATTAAACGAGCGAATCCACGGTTATTAACAAACTCAGATGCTTCCAATAGTCTTTACCGTAGCTCAGCTACATTTTGAATCGGCTTGAAATACACTTTTTCTTTTACAGTTCCCCAGTAAAAAAATCTAAAGGATTCAAATCAGGTCATCGGGCTGGCCACGGTATTGTACCAGACCGCCTTATCCATCTGCCTGGAAAGTTTTGATCGAGATACTCTCTCACTGAGAGTGCATAGTGCGCTGGGCAGCCATCATGCTGAAATCACATGACCCTGTAAATACTCAGTGGCACGTCCTCCAATAAATGTTGTACATGATTTTTCAAAAATCCAAATAAACTTCAGCAGTCAAAGTCTCTGGGAACTCAAACGGACCGATTATTTTACCATTTAAAATTCCTGTCCAATGGTTTATCTTGAAGCGGTATTGAGATTTATCTTCTCTCATCAAATGTGGGTTTGCTATGTGCCACTCGTGTAAGTTATGCAGGTTCATGTATCCATCTTTCTTAAATGTGGTCTCATCCGACCATAAAACTTTTTCAAAGAACTGTGGATCTTTCCTGTGTCTTTCTAACATTGTGCGACAAAAAGCAACTCGGGGCTCATAACCCGGGGCAGGAGAGGTTGAACACGCTGTATGTGGTATGGATGAAGCACATCACTTACTTGCCATTGCACACTTTGATACCGATCAGTACTCCTTCGTTTACTGCGCATCTTTACATGTTCGTGCTTGTTGATTTCGTACTGTTGCTAAATTTGGATTCGTGAACTGGACTGTTGATCGCTTGTGATTTGGATTTGGACTGTTTAATTGCTCTTCAAAACAACATTTGCTTTCCTTAGACTATCTTTGATAGTGTAATTGTGCAGTGCCGCTATGTCCGTGTACACCGTACAAGAATATGCTAACTTGCACCTCATTTATGGGGAATGCAGATGCAACGCTAGTGCTGCAGCGAGACTTTACTGTGAGAGGTACCCGAATGCAGCTCGTCATCCAGATCATCGAGTGTTCACAAATGTGCACCGCTTACTGTTCTCAGAGGGCCAACTACCAAACCAATCACACGGTGAGGGAAGATCTTTCCTTCCTTACGAAGACGTGGTGCTAGGAGCTGTCGAAGAAGACCCGAATACTTCAGTGCGTGCAATAGAACTAAAAACAGGTTTGCCCAAAAGTACATCCCATAGAATTTTGCAAAAAAACGTGCTCCATCCATACCACGTACAGCGTGTTCAAGCTCTTCTGCCCCGGGATTATGAGCCCCGAGTTGCTTTTTGTCGCACAATGTTAGAAAGACACAGGGAAGATCCACGGTTCTTTGAAAAAATTGTATGGTCAGATGAGACCACATTTAAGAAAGATGGGTACATAAACCTGCATAACTTACACGAGTGGCACGTAGCAAACCCACATTTGACGAGAGAAGATACATCTCAATATCGCTTCAAGATAAACCATTGGACAGGAATTTTGAATGGTAAAATAATCGGTCCGTTTGAGTTCCCAGAGACTTTGACTGCTGAGGTTTATTTAGGTTTTTTGCAAAATCATTTAGAAAATTTATTGGAGGACGTGCCACTGAGTATTTACAGGGACATGTGGTTTCAGCATGATGGCTGCCCAGCGCACTATGCAATCTCAGTGAGGGAGTATCTCGATCAAAACTGTCCAGGCAGATGGATAGGGCGGTCTGGTACAATACCGTGGCCAGCCCGGTCACCTGATTTGAATCCGTTAGATTTTTTTTACTGGGGAACTGTAAAAGAAAAGGTGTATTTCAAGCCGATTCAAAATGTAGCTGAGCTACGGCAAAGACTATTGGAAGCAGCTGAGTTTGTTAATAATTCGCTCGTTTAATAACCCGATCTTTTTTAAGAAGATGTCGAGCGTGTATTGCGGCTGAAGGAAAACAGTTTGAGCATTTGCTGTAAAAGTAAATCATCATGAGCAGCATTTTGACGCCCACTGTTGTGCAAACAGTTATCCTTAAGGGTCCTTGTGCGTTTTCATAATCGCTGTTTAATTAGGAAATTTTGAAAAATTTTCATCAGTTTTTCTTCCAATAAAAATTGTGCATAAGTTAACGAGTAATCTTCTAAGTGTTATACCATTTTGGAATCCTTATTAAATGCGCCAACTTTTAAGGTTACTCGCCAAACTCTCGTAGTACATTTTTTCCAGTACAGCCAGTTAAAGTTGAGCAAAGTTTTACTTTGGAATACTTGGTTGGGAAATAAGTGGCAATTTTTCCTGAACGAGAAAAGTTGGTAGTAAGGTTGAGACACCAGTTTGAAGATACATTATTCATCATTACATGTTAAAAATAAAATCCAAAAAAAGTTAATATTTGTAGTAACAGGAGTTGACAGACTGCCGTAGGGTGTGAAATTTCTATATTTTTTTCAAAGACCTATAATTTTCAAAACACATACATAAAATTTTTTTAAATATTTTTCTGATAGCTGTTATGACTATGCCTATCACCCGGTTTCAGTTTGACGTCGACTTCTGGAACACCCTGTATATTCATGTTCCTTTAGTACGTGCTTTGAACTAGTTTTTCACTTTGCGAAAATATCTCACGACCTGGAGGAGCTCGTGTGAGTGTCGTCACCTGTTAACAGTGTCTCATTTTACAGGTCTGACTTGTGACTTTGCATGTAAACATGCTTTTGCAGATAGGTTTTTGCTTCTCTCCTTCGAACATTGACCACAACAGCATAGAAAAGGAGAAGTAGATGAAGAAATATTTTTCATTGACAGATGACAGCACGAGACACGAAATAACGGATGTTTTACGTTATTTGGGGCAAATTTACGATGAACCAGGGCAGAGTGTTTGAAACACGAAAACCGCACCAGTGTTATCAAAACAACAAGCCATGCAATAATTGAATTATTATTTTATGTAAATTATCAAAATGGGTTATAATATTGGGACAAACCCATTTTGAGCATTAATCCATTTATTAATATTTTGAATGCAAGTAAAAGCTCATATCGCTCCAGGGCAGGGTGGCAAATAACAATTTAATAGTGCGTCGATAAATTGAACAAATACAGGATATTTAGAAATGCATATAGAGGAATTTCCAAGCAAATGCAAAATGATATAAACTGCTCACTCCGAAATTAAAAACATGTTTTACAATTAATTCAGATGCCTTTTACCTCGCAAGCCACCGGCGAGGAGGTATTGTATTCGAAGATGAGATATTATGTTTTGAGTCTGTCTATCTATCAGTCCGCTTAGCCTTGGCCCATCTATAACTAAGGTTAATACTATGCCAAGCAAACCTTTGTAGTTCTTGGAATATCGTTCCAGTAGCAGCGGAGCTAAACGCAAAAAAAACACAAAAATAAAAATCTTCGTTCTTCGACGTATCAGAGATATCTCTCATTTTTTTGTGATAGCATATTCAAAAAACTTCTAAGGCAAGTCAGATGAATTTGCATCTAAGACTTGCAATGACACAAATATGTTTATTTAAAGTTGTACTCTAGCCGCTGCCGATGTATCTCGTGCGACAATAAACGCAATGAATTATTTACCTGAACAGCTGAGAAGAGGTCATCAATGACGCGCGGCGACGTAACATTTTCGAATGCAAGAGTAATATGATTCACTGGATATAAACAATCAGGTTACAAAATTAGGGCTATAGCTAATCAGGTATAAAACAATGAATAGATGTTCACTAGTCTTCTGCGAATATAGAGATATTTGGAAGAACTAAAAATATTAAATGACCAGTTGTAAAGTTTTCCATAACCTGCCAATAGTAAAGGTATCAGAATGTATGGAACCATAATTCCATGCTTTTATTGTTTTTCCAAATCAACAATCACGTGTACCATACGCTGAAAATGACATAAGGCCTCCACGCCTCTAGCTAAAATTTGTGCTAGAATAAATATATCAAGCAATCACTTTAGGTGCGAAGTGTAGTGGCTTCCTGCGTTTTGTAGACGGCAGTTGTAGCACATTGAATAATGAGTTTCTCAGTAACCCATGCCCGATTATCTAATTTCCGTTTATCCACACACAACTACACCTATATCGTACTGATGATTGCTAAAAAGCATGAAACAACGTTGTATGTGGTTGGTCATCGTTACAGAGACGGAAAGCGAACAGATTGAGTTATGGTGTGAAAAGGTATCTAGCATCTACTTACCGTAGCTCTTGATCTTCATCTTCTAACAGGTCTGTAAGCGAAAACTGGACAATAGATTCTCCTAACTGCTTATGTAGAATACTGGTCAGTATAGCTTTCAGTTGCTTCCAAATGGCATTTCCTATAATATCGTCTGCAAGAAGAAAAATATTTAGCATTGAGTTACTAATATTCAGAGAAATGTTTACCTTCCTTCGCTCTAACTACATTATTTTCAATCTCAGTCTGGTTATTAATATAGTACTTAACCTGAAAAATACAAAATGCAAGGATAAACCAGGTGATTCAAAACTTTTCTGGATTCAACGTAAAAAAAATGTTGGTATCTGAAAATACGTTTTCACTTCTACGTAATCAACACATTTTCACCAACGATTATATATGAGCCCCTTCCCACTTCAGTTGGCCCACTTCAAGATTTGTACCAAAATGTGCCTTTATAAACTAAACATGACGAAACTATTTACTTCTAATAATAATAAGTTTATTGCAAAAGAAAAAGTATAGCAGTAGTAGATGAAAGACAATATTGTACAATAAACGAATGGACCCAAAAAAGTTTCGCAGAAACTTGTGCTTGGGCATGAGCTCATGTATAAATAACTTAAGACTAAAAAAAAATACATATATAAAATTTATTAGACAAGTCCTGGTAAAATTTAAAAAAAAAAACACAATCGGGACGGAGACGCAAAATCGGGAGGTAAACGCAATCGGGATAGAGGCAATATTGAAACAAAACAATTTATTTTCTCAAAAACATTTTAGATATACTCTAGTCGTAAAAAATACATATTTGAAATCACTTAGACCTATAACTATGAGAACATCTGAACAAATAAACAATGTGCGAATAAATGCAAAAGCAACAATTGAATGATTACCATTGGGTAATATCACCTTTATTTTTTATTACGGCTGAAATTCTTTGGGGCATAGTGTTAACCAAGTTTTGGCAAAAATTTGGTATAAAACAGTCCCATATTTCTTGAAGCTTTTGTCTCAGATCGGTGATTGTACGAGCAGGATGTTGTCGTACAACCTTTTTCATCTCGGGCCACAAAGTTTCAGTAGGTGACAGATCTGGACTGCTAGAAACCCATTTCATAAGTGGTACATTATTTTCTTCCATCCATTTTATAGCCTTTTTTGAGGTATGGCACGCTGCACCATCTTGCTGAAACACAAAATCTTGGCCGGATGTCAAACATTCTTCCATCGCTGGTAAAATCGATTCTTATAAAATTGCCAAATATTGCCCCAGACCATAATGGATGCTGGAAATTTCACTTTTCTCTTCAGACAGTCAACATGGAATGCATAATTTTTTTTGCGAATAACTCTACTTCGACTGTCACCATCACAAACTTCGAATCGGGCCTCATCACTCCATTGTATTGCACAACATTGTTGAGGTGTCCATTGTCTATATTCTTTAGCCCATCTAGGTCGATTTTTCTTTTGCAGTGGAGTTAATAGTGGCTTTTCTTTGGCCTATAAACAAGTTGTGCAACTTTAGGGTTTTTACTTCACTTTTTTTTTATAAGAAAACTTACCTTGCAAGTGCTAAATCCCAGTTTGTGGGTCTCTCTATGAGTTGCCGACCTCGAACTTCTCCTTCCAACAGCGTCACTCCACAGAGCACTTACATAGTTGTGAATAATTGGCACGCCTGTTTTTTTCGATTATTCTTCTTAATGCTCTTCGGTCGGCATTTGTGATATTACTTTTTTTCACATATCGTGGCAAATATTAACTGAACTAGTTACGTTATATTTTCTAACAATTTTTCTTACACTGTACCGCGATAAGTCTAACAAAGTTGCAATTTCTGAGTTTGATTTCCCAGAATTAAAAAATTTAATTATCAGTAATCGAATTTTCTCACTAATATCCTTTCCTCTACCCATTTTGAAAACCTTAACTACCCAAAACTATTTTAAACGTATTCTGACAGCTGTGATTAATAAAAACAATTGTCATGGCTTTTATTTTTCACAGCCACCTATGCGTTATAGACTTATTTTGCATTGAAATGAAAATAGGTTCATATGGTGTAATTGCAACATGTGTTATTTTTATGCTGCTATATATTATCAAAATATTCATTGTTAATATTTTAAACCTATAACACCCTGCTACATTTTTATTATTTGTGTTTGATAAGAAAAAACTAAGATTTCAATAGTTGGGCCAACTGAAGTGGGACGGGGTTCGTATACCTTTCCTGATGTGATTCTCTATATAGTTTATTTACCTAAAAACAAGATTTATTTGTGAGTAAACGATACATTTTTACGACGACCGATTTCAGGTGAGGGACCTCATGAGCAAAATAACTACGGGAACAACTTGCCTCAGGGCCTGAGGTATCCTTGAGTTCGTTATGTCTTATGTCGCAACCACTCGTCGGAGCCAACGTGGTATTTTATGCTTGTATCGACCAAAGACAGCGAACCATGAGCAGCTTTTTCGTGCTTTTTGGCTACTCCTCAGCATGCTCTAGGCTTGAGTCTCTCGCACAACGAACGAAAGCATAGCAACTATACTAAGTGACATATAAATCCGAACACCCAGTTTAAATGGTTTTATTTTAATAAAATTTTGTATAAGTACTTAATGAAGCATAATAAGTAAATGATAAAAATTTCAAAATGATTGCACTGCTTTAAAGCCCTTTGACCTTTAATAATTAATGTGTGGATGCACCCTGATGTGCTACGCATTCTCCAACGCGCCTAGGCATGCTTCTGATCAGGTGGTCAATGTCCTCCTGTGGTATCTCATTCCAGGCAACCACCAATTCCTCTCGAAGTGCTTCTAGAGTCTGAAGAGGACGTTGCAAATTGAGCAATCTTCTACCCATCATACCCCACACGTGCTCAATTGGGAATAAGTCGGGAGATCTTGGTGGCCATGGTAACAATGTGACATCATTATGTTGAAAGAAGTCTATGATGAAGATTAAAGGTGACCTGGAACCATAAAATATAGCACCCCAAACCAGAACTCCAACAGTGTGATGAACATGTCTTTCAACAAAAAACTGTGGATTCCTCCTTTCACCACGTCGCCTTCTAACCCTGGCACGACCATCGTGCATGCCTAAACAAATCGAGACTCATCACTAAAGACAATACTGTTCCATTCCTGATCCCAGAGTGACCGTAGTCTGCACTACTCAAGGCGATTACGTCGGTGTTCTCGAGTTAAAGGGAGGACCCAGTGTGGCCGGTATGAAATCAAGCCAAAACTTCTCATTCGTCGGTAAACACTTCGCATGCCAATAGGTCTTCCGTGTTTTGCAAACCATTCATTTGCAATGGACCTGGTAGTAGAGAAACGGTCCCTTAAGGCCAATAATCTTAGGCGGCGATCTTCACGGTCTGTTGTTCTACGGCGGCGTCCAGTGCCCCTTGCTCTTTGCGTACGGCCTCCTCGAAACCATGCCTGACAACACCTAACTACAGTGTCTACACTTCTTTGCATTCTAACTGCAATTGCCCGAAAAGAAAGTCCAGCTTCCCGAAGTCCCACTGTACGGCCCCTATAAAACTCACTAAGTTGACGAAATCGTACAGGTCTCCGTACTCTAGGCATCGTAACCGATCGTAAAGGATGTCAAGAACCAAAATCAGCCAACGTTGATTCTTTACTGCGGCTGAAATATTCATTTTTAGAGCGTTAGTGAATTAAAAAAAAGCAGTATAAAAACCGGAATGTCCAACTGATAAGGCTGAAAATTTTTTCACTTGTTATTTACAGTAAGATAAATACATTCACCAACTTTTATTAAAATAAAACCATTTAAACTGGGTGTTCGGATTTATATGTCACTTAGTATATACCCTATACAAAGTATATCTATCGAAATAAGATATCGCAATTCACTGTCTCGTAGTGGTCGATTATAGAGATAGATGGCGCTTCGCACTGACTTATTTCGATATACCACACACTTTGTATCGCATGTCCTCTAATTTTGCTTGAACAATGTGAAAACAATTGTAAATAAAGTTTTTTGTGTCTAGAACCAGGGCAATCCGTGCCGAATTGCATTGAAACATGTCAAAACTTGTATGTTAGACGCGCGCTCGCTAACATATTGCAGTGCTCGGTTGGTCTACTAGTAAACGCACTGTTATCGTTCAGTCAACATATCGAAGGGACGTAAAGCATAAAATTTCCGGTTCAAAACCCGAGAAGTGGAATTAAGTGTCAATGTGTTTGATATTGCACATGCCGATGCCCTTCAATTGATGAAAATAAATGAAGATAGGATCTTCTTGCAGCGACAGAGAGAGCCAGGTCGACCTGGTCATTTAGCTGGGGTGCACAACAAATTAGCCATAAAAAAAGAAAAATGCGTCTTAGAAACAAGGAGCTTGGACCTTATGACTAGAACTTACACTTATTGACGTTTCAGTAGACTCGTATTCAATATCGTAGTTCTCAGGTACAAACGAGTCACCTTCTATTAATAGTCCTACTTTTCCTCTGGTGACTACATCTCTGAATGTTGTCCTGAAAATTTTGAAATGTATGCATTTATTCTATAAGAATTTTGAAAATGTATTTTTTGCCTGCTGACTTACAAATATAGGGTATTATTTGATGATGGGCTATAATTACAAGGGCGTATCCCTAAGCCAAATTTATGTAGAAAAGCTCATATAAACATATATCCTAAAAAGTGTTGTTTTCAAAAAAATGGGTTTTTATTAATATCTCAAAGATTTGTGCCAGTTTTTTAGAAATTTCGCAGTTTTTTTAATTTCAATTAGGCTCTGAATCAGTACCGATTGAAAGGTATTTATGAATTTCAGTGGCGTCTCGGGTAATAATCTCACAAGTTATGTTGACGAAGAAGATGCACGCCGCTGACGTTATCAAAAAATTATATTTTTTGTCTACCTCTTTGTATTCCACTTTGCTTTCGAGGAGAAAATAAAATCAACTTCATGACATACTTCAAAAATTGAACGGTGCACGATATTTGTAAGCCGTCTTTGAACTGTAATATAGAAAAAGTAACGAAAATTTGACAACGTATTCATAAACAATAAAGAAAATATACGCTTCTTTATAAAGTTCTGTTAATATTATTCAAGAGACTGCCCCCCGAGACGCCACTGGAATTCCTAATTATCTTCTAGTCAGTTCTAATTTAGCGTCTTGCAATGGACAACACTGCCAAACTTCAACAAAATCGGCTTAAGGGTCTTTGAGATATAAATAAAATACCATTTTTTCAAACTTCGACAACCTGTATCTTAAAAACAAGACTTTTTCATATGAACTTTGACACCCAAATTTGATCCAGCAATGCGCACTTGAAATTACGTTAAGTAACACTTTGTACACCATTTTGTGACTGTTTTTAAAAATGCACTGAAAGCCACCTATATTTTTTTATCACTTGAAAACCTCCCACCACGGATTTATCTAAAACAGCTGATTGAAAGAAAAAACGCCGAGACACGTCAAAAGATTTATCAAGGGGAACAACTTTTTAACCAAAAACTACTTCACCCCTTTCACCCCTGGCCTTCCAGGGTCATTGCCTTACACATTTTAAATGACAAGGGGTATAGAGTAATAGCTTGTTTGAAAGGAATTTCGAAGACCTTTATTTCAACGTTTGATTTTTTAAAATCGGAGAATTCGTTTTCAAAAAAAAAATAGCAAAATCTTTATTTATCTTAATTTGTTGAGAGAAAACAAAAATACACGGAAATATCACTTTTCATTTCAATGGGTGTTCAAAATGTTGCGCGTTATTGGCCAAACGATGATATAGGCGATGTTCAAATTCCTGGCGGACATTTTTAAAAACATGTTGTGGGATATCATCCGATGATGCGTTGACGAAGTTTATCCAAACTTTAAGGTTGGGGGAGTAATAAACACAATAGATTCCAAATGGCCGCATAGAAAAAAGTTTAATGGCGTCAAATCAGGAGATCTAGCAGGCCATTCTATAGGCCCTCTTCACCCTATCCATTTATCTGGAAACTTTGCCGAACCGGAATAACATAGTGAGGAGAAGCGCCGTCTTGCTGGAAATGAATTTCAGCCTCATCAAGTATAGGGTTTCCATCCTCTTTGATTTAGTTTACAATGGTTTCAGTGGCGGATTGATTATATTTTTCAACACATCCAAATAAATGTCTCCATTAAATTTTCCATTAATGCCTGCCAATGCATTAATTTTTTGGTGGTACTGGGTATGCCCTTCTACAAAAGCATGAGGATTTTCATTGCTCCGATACGTGCAGTTAACCTTATTTGGAAATCCATTTAGATAGATAGATGTTCAAAAAACTCAACTCGCCTATCGAAATCATCTTCGGTTAACTCTTGCAATATTTTGATTTTGAACGGATGAAATTTATGGAGTTTAGTGACTGTGTGTACAGAGCCTAATGAAATACCAGTCGCAGCAACAATTTTGCTTAATGAAGTATTAGGATTTATTCCAGAATGACCTAAAGCTTCAACTTGAGCGGCTTCATCCGATACTCTCCGATGATCACGTTTTTTATTTGCAACAGATTCAGTTTGAGTAAATTTAGTAACAAGTTCCAAGATATACCAATGCGAAGTTGTCAGTTTGCCGATCACATTAAATAAATTAGAATCATTTCCACTCTTTCGGCTATTGTGTGAACCGTTTTGGAAGTAGAATCTGAATCAATAAATTGATTTTCACTATCCTAAGTTTGTCACAAAGGTAATTGACAGCAAATTAAATTATTTCTTTCCCTCAGCAACGAATAACTAAACAGGTATAACAATAAATGCAGTTCGCCTAGGATATCTGTGTTGATGAAAAGAATGTGGAATAAATTCGGTTTGTTATTTCGTTGTTGTCACGTCTAATTTTCCGAATTGCTGCTTATGTTGTTAGTCTCCGTTTCAAATTATAAACGAATTGCACATTTGGCAAACCCTAACCCATATGTGGCGCCCGATTTCTACAATAAAGTACCTCAAGCTTTGAAAACTCTATCTGTGTCCAGCTTTAAAAGAAAAGTTAGGCTCTTTGTCTTTGATGACATGTAGCATGTATTTTTATGTAATTTTTTTTATATTTGTTTATTTGTGCATGTTTTCTCACTTGTCACTTTTCATTTGTTTGTGTTTTGTTTACGAATTTGTTACTGTTTACTTTTAATTTTTATATCATCCGCCATATACCTAATATTTTCTTTTTTTAAAGTTACTTCTAAGCATGCTTTTTGATTCTGCTACGTACTCTGTTGATGCACGTTTCTCTTTTGGTCTTTTGGTCATTATACCATGCATATGCTAGGATTCTGTAAAAAAAATTTTTTCTGCTTTAAATTTTCTTATTATCTTCAGTGTATTTTTTTGTATTTGCATGTACTTGAATTTCTTTTTAGCCCTGGTTGGTTCTGAAAAACAGCTTGTGCTGATGTAACCCGCCAGGTAAAATAAAGGCCATTTATTATTATTATTATTATTACTAACGGGCAATATTTTGAACACTTATTGAAATAAGAAGTGATATTTTCGTGTGTTTTTGTTTTCTCTCTGAACAAATTAAGATAGATAAAGATTTTTGAAATTTTCTCGAAAATGAATCGATTGATTTTACAAAATCAAATGTTAAAATAAAGGACTTTGAAAGGTCTTTCAAACAAGCTATTACTAGATACCTCTTGTCATTTAAAATTTGTAAGGAACGACCTTGGGGGCCGAGGGTGAAAGGGGGTGAAGCAGATTTTGGTTAAAAAGTTGTCCCCCTTGACTAATCTTTTGACGTATCTCGGCGTTTTTTAATCAGCGGTTTTCGATAAATTCGTGGTGGGAAGTGTTCAACTGAATACCTTATATACAGGGTGGCCCATCCATGTGAGGACGAAATATTATTCATAAACAAATGCATTGTGTGAAAATCTATTCATGAGATGTTATACATGACATTTGAGGGCACATTTCGAAAATATTGGAAATTATACAGGGTGTCCCAATTTTGTCCTTCATATCAAAGTTGTGATTTTTTAAATGGAATGCCTCAAATTTTATTGCATATTTGGATAAACCAATTCAGAAGATGAAGATTGATATAACATACTATGGGGTTTTGGTAATTAGCTACTGAGATGTAAGGTGTTTTGTCCAGAAAAACCGTCCACTTCGGCAAGCCCGCCATTTTGAAATTTGGAGTGCTGGATTTTGTATCGAAAAAAAACTGCACAACTCAGCTTTTATCTTATTTGTTACTTTTTCGAGTTCTCATTTTTGCTCATACAGGGTGGTCAAAAACGCGAACTGCACTTTTTCTCAAATTTAAAATGCATCACCCTGTATATTTGTGCAAGTTTTAATTCAATTTTTTGGTGTAAGGTTTGATTCAAAATTAAGGAAAAAATCACATCATCCATGGAAACAAAAGACAAACCGAAGGCTAGTTCCATATTGCCACTAAGAGTACAGATTTGACGTAAATACTAATAACAATCAGAACAGTATAAATCAGCTTCAAGCGTAATAGAGAAAAACAACTACAACAACATAAACAAACAACTATCACTACTCAAGACCTAATCTACAAAAACTGCTCGAAAATATCTCCACCATGTTGAATACACAGCCGTAGTCTTTAAATAAATGACCGTTGCACATCCCTCAGCATGTGTTTCTTTATGTTCAGAAAAGCATTCTTAAAAGATTCCTTCATATTTTCCGAGGTAGATTGTGGATATCTATAAACCTCTTGTTTAACGTAGCCCCATAGAAAGAAGTCCATCGGTGTCGTATCTAGTGAGCTAGGAGGCCAAGATATGGGCCCATTACAGCCGATCCAACCATTGTTACTCGAAGTGTCCAAATAGCTACGCACACGATTATGATAATGCGCAGGTGGAAATCTATTTGCCTGACCTAGTAAGGGTTTTCCGCCGTATAATAGTGCATGTTATGCCTGTTGACAACACCTATGCTGTTAAAAAGAAGCCTCATCGCTAAAAAGAACCTTACCCAGGAAAGTAGTGTCTTCACTCACTTTATTTAGCATTATTCTACTAGACTCCCTTCAAGCTCTCAAATCCTGAGGACGAAGGCCCTGATGCAAGTAGGTGATATGGATGGTACCTATGCTTATGCATAATCCTTTGGACAGAAGTTCAGCATATATATATATATATATATCGGTTTCTGCTCCAGTTTGCCGTGCACTTAAATGGGGATTTTCCTGTAACTTTAATAGAACCTTCAACTGATTCGGCTCATTGGTGACACTTGGATTATTTATACATTTTTTACTATATTCCACTGCTCCACTTGATTCAAAACGTTCTCGTAGTGTGGAAAATATATCCGGCTTTGGATGTCGCATATTAGGGTACCGTTGCTTATAAATGCGAGGTGCTAGGAAACTATTTCTTTGGGCTTCGCCCAAAATGAACAGCATATTCACAATTTCTTCTTTAGAAAAATTCATTTTCAAACACGTTTTTATTATAATACTCACTAAGCTAATTTTGATAGTTTGTAACTAATCAACAATTTATTTGTTTCCAAGGATGATGCGATATTTTAAGGAATAATAATAAAAGACGTGCTAATAACCGAAAACATAGCCATAAAAACCCTTATGTGTCTAGTATCAAAAAAAGAAGAATTGAATCCAAAACCTGCACAAATATACAGGGTGATGCATTTGAAATTTTTTAGAAAAACTATAATATGCGTTTTTGACCACCCTGTATCAGCAAAAACTAAAATTAGAAAAAATAACAAATAATATAAAAGCTGAGGTGTTTAAGTTTTTTTGATATAAAATCAGCACTCCACGTTTCAAAATGGAGGACTGACGGGTTGCCGAAGCGGGGGGTTTTTCTAGAAAAAACACCTTATATCTCAGTAGCTAATTACCAAAACCTCATAGTATGTTATATCAATTATCCAAATATGCAATAAAACTTGAGGCATTCTGTTTGAAAAATCACAACTATGATATGTAGGTCGAAATTGGGACACCCTGTATAATTGCCAATATTTTAGAAGTGTGCCCTCAAATGTCATGTATAACATGCCATAAATAGATTGTCCCAAAATGTATTTGTTTAAGAGTAATATTCCGTCCACACATGGATGGGCCACCCTGTATTTCACTCGCAAGAGAAAGCAGCGATCTGCCCGTATGGACAATAAACATGCTTTTTCGGACCACTCTGAAGTAATCAAAAAGGATATGCAGAGTATCGCTCCAGTGAATTGTCCCTATCTAATACGAAATTTCAAGTACGTGGACCACAAATACACTGGACTACTGTATACAACGCATTTCATGCAAAGTAAATATCGAAAATTTCCAGCCCGTTTCCAATATCTATGTGTCCTTTGTCTAGATGTCGTGTTTTTCTGGGTAACTAGGTCGTCACACAATTTTTCAGACCAATTCGATTTTAAGCACATTTTTCCCCAGTTGAAATAATGGAGCTAACGCGTATGCGATTTTTCTTCTCTAATTAGGCTTTCAGGCGGAGTGGCAGTTTTATGTGAGGCTGGGGGTACCGAGTAAGTGGATTGAGAGGGAGACGTTTTCCAAAAATGGGTCGTTTGTTGAGTACTTCACCATACCGGGTGTTCCAAATTCTCACTACTGGAAGTCAGTCAAATGCGCATTTAAGTAACAAAGAAAATGACACAGAGGAACTTTTGTAATTCTAAGTATTTCAGGAGATAGCTGAAAGAATAGTTATTTATTATACAAGGGAAAAAAGTACTAGACAAAATCTAGTATTTTTCCCGTGTATAATACACAATTTTTTTCTGTGACGATTTAATATTGAAAAATTATACTCGTATTGTTACAATATTTAAGTCAGAAAATTATAGATGTGAAATTTGACTTTTGCAATCAATACGGTATGTTGTACTTATAGCGACAATGAGACCTGCGTTGCCAAGGAAACTTTTAAAGTAATCAAATAGCCGCCAATTTAATTTTGTGATTAGATTTAAAAATTGTGAACTTAGTGGTTGTTTAGAAGTTATTTTTAATACTATAAAGTGAAAAATGTTTGATTCCGAGTTTTCTTTGACTCTACCGGAATTACGAGGAGTAGCCAAAGTAGCGTCACTAAAATTATTGCCAGTTTAATCGCGGACAATTTACGAAACCGCGTATTCAAGATTCATGGAACAGAAGATGAGAGAAACATGCAGTTCTTTGTCGGAGACGGTGTTATTGCCTTATTGTGTCGTCGAATTATTCAATGATTAAAAGTATGTTACGATCCAATAAAATGACATTTCAAAATATTTCGAATTAATTACATTTCTGAAAAAAATGGGAAAGGTTACAATCCCAAGAGAGTTGCGATTTTTACGAGTACACAAATTAGTGATTTTTTAAATAATGCTCCCGATGAAGTTTATTTAATGGCCAAGGTTGTTGTTGTATTTGGGATTGCAGGAGTTTGTCGAATTTGTGAAATCAGTTGACATTATATGATATTGAAGATACGGGAACGTTATTAATTGTGAAACTTAAGTAAACAAAAAATGATGTAAACGGAAGATTTGTAGTTACTGAAAAATATATTAAATTTTACCGAATGAACATAGCCCTTCGTCTAGCAGCAGCAAAGGATCGCCGCCTGTTTTATGCAGTTCACAATGGAAAATGTATCAATCAGGTTGTGGGTAAAAACCAGTTTTATCAGGTTCCCCAAACAGTGGCTAATTTTCTTCAACTTGAATAGCTACAAAGTGTTTAGAACGTGTGCTGGTGCTGAAATAATACCGGATGTGCGACCAAATATACTAAGTGACATATAAATCCGAACACCCAGTTTAGATGGTTTTATTTTAATAAAAATTGGTGAATGTATTTATCTTACTGTAAATAACAAGTAAAAAAATTTTCTGCCTTATCAGTTGGACATTCCGGTTTGTATACTGCTTTTTTTAATTCAGTAACGCTCTAAAAATGAATATTTCAGCCGCAGTAAAGAATCAACGTTGGCGGATTTTGGTTCTTGACATCCTTTACGATCGGTTACGATGCCTAGAGTACGGAGACCTGTACGATTTCGTCAACTTAGTGAGTTTGATAGGGGCCGTATAGTGGGACTTCGGGCACATGCAGTTAGAGTGCAAAGAAGTGTAGACACTGTGGTTAGGTGTTGTCAGGCATGGCTTCGAGAAGGCCGTACGCAAAGAGCAAGGGGCACTGGACGCCGCCGTAGAACAACAGACCGTGAAGATCGCCGCCTAAGATTATTGGCCTTAAGGGACCGTTTGTCCACTACCAGGTCCATTGCAAATGAATGATTTGCTGAACACGGAAGACCTATTGGCATGCGAAGTGTTTACCGACGAATGAGAAGTTTTGGCTTGTTTTCATACCGGCCACACTGGGTCCTCCCTTTAACTCGAGAACACCGACGTAATCGCCTTGAGTGGTGCAGACAACGGTCACTATGGGATCAGGAATGGAACAGTATTGTCTTTAGTGACGAGTCTCGATTTTGTTTAGGCATGCACGATGGTCGTGCCAGGGTTAGAAGGCGACGTGGTGAAAGGAGGAATCCACAGTTTTTTGTTGAAAGACATGTTCATCACACTGTTGGAGTTATGGTTTGGGGTGCTATAGCTTATGGTTCCAGGTCACCTTTAACCTTCATTAGAGGTAACATGAACGCGCAGCGTTATATCCACGAAGTTCTAGAACCCCATCTTTTACCCTATCTTGGCACCCTGGCAGATCCAACTTTCCAACAAGATAATGCCCGACCACATGTTGCAAGAGTCACAATAGACTTCTTTCAACATAATGATGTCACATTGTTACCATGGCCACCAAGATCTCCCGACTTATCCCCAATTGAGCACGTGTGGGATATGATGGGTAGGAGATTGCTCAATTTGCAACGTCCTCCTCAGACTCTAGAAGCACTTCGAGAGGAGTTGGTGGTTGCCTGGAATGAGATACCACAGGAGGACATTGACCACCTGATCAGAAGCATGCCTAGGCGCGTTGGAGAATGCGTAGCACATCAGGGTGCATCCACACATTATTAATGGTCGAAGGGCTTTAATGCAGTGCAATCATTTTGAAATTTTTCTCATTTACTTATTATGCTTCATTAAGTACTTATACAAAATTTTATTAAAATAAAACCATTTAAACTGGGTGTTCGAATTTATATGTCACTTAGTATACATCCACGGGAGTTGTGTTGACAGAAAAACATATAATTTCAACACAAAAAAAATCGACTGTACGGCCCTTAGATCTTTGCTATGGCGCTGGAAATATTCATAGCTGGTGATGTTATAGAGTGATAATGATCGAATTAAGTCGACTATTTTGAAATAATCGGTCTTGAGATGGTGCATAATGTCTGGACAACGTTCGTGCGCCGCATCATAACTTCGAGCGTTACTGAATTCTGATCGGACCCTCCGTAGGTAAAGGATGTCGCGTGTTCATGGATAGCTGGTCTTGCTGGAGTCACAGGTATGCGAAATATCTGTGATAGTGTTTCTAACAGGTGGTTAATACTACCGGGATTACAAATTTCTGAACAATAACACATTTTCCACTGATTCCAAAGCTGCAACATTAACAACCCCTACACATTAGAACCCTAAACTCCCGACCTTCAATCCCTACCAATTTTTTTTTAAACGATCGGAGAATCTGAAACTTCATAGGTTTGAGCGATTTTTGTATTAAAGTTTTTTCACTGGACCGATTTTCAAAAACTACAAAGAGTTTCGCCCTGGAGTAGTAGTAGTAACCTTGGGCGGAAATTTCACCAAATTCGGACTGGTACTTTGTAGTGTATTTTGTAGATATTTTAGGGTTGGGAAAATAGAAATGCAGGACTTCTTTCCTGGCAACACCCATATTGCTGAGAGTGACACGTTTGCCTTGAATATTTTGCCCATTTACAATTTTCCCCAAAATGTTATATATAACTTCCGTGAGATCGGCTGGAATATTAGGCACATTTAAAAATCGCATCAGCAAGACTCTGCACTTCTTAGACAATGACGTCATAATTTTAGCACAAGTTAAGCAAAACTTAGTCTGTATAACAGAGAAATTAAGCGGATCAAGTCAGTCAAACAGGCCCAAACAATTAGTCTACAGGGTGTTTCACAGCTTATCCGTCTTACACGTCTAATTGGACCGTTCATATTTCTAGATCGCATGGATGGTCACCAGTATTTGGAATTTCTTCGGAATGATTTGCAGGTCCTTCTTGAAGATCTCCCATTGGCGGTCCAAGCACGGATGTGGTTTCTGTACGATGGGGCACCTCCGCAGTGTCGTTTAGAACTTCGTGATTTTTTAGTCAGGTTTACCAGATACGCTGGATCGGAAGGGGAGAACCAATTGCATGGCCTCCACGGTCTCCTGATCTAAATCCTCTGGACTTCTTTTTATACTTGAAAAACGAGGTATACCGTACGTCAGTTCAGAATATTGAAGGATGGCGTGACCGAATTACAGTGGCTGCCGATAATTTGAGGCTTCAGGCACAGCAGGAAAGAGGTGTATTTGAGTTAGTGCGCCGAAATTGGATTAGACGCGCCCAAGGTTGCATTGCAGTCAATGAAAACAATTTTGAACAGCTTTCATAAGTAAGTGAACTGTGAAACTGTATTATTTTATTATCTCGATTTCTGTAGGACTTTTATTACATTTTTTTTTCTTTTTGAGAAGTCGGATAAGTTGTGAAACATCCTGTATAGGCATTGTTCCTTGCCCATTAGGAATCGTGGCCTCCCCCGATATATGACCGCACAAGGCGTCAGACGTGGAGGTAGGGCCAGAACAGTTACTAAGACCGGTACGCTCACCAGTGATCCCAGACTGCAGAAACAGGGACGCGTATCGAAAGCATTTCTTATTTTCTGTATCATTCCAAGTTTTAATGGCTAATGAACGGGGAAATAAATGATGGTGCGAAATATGTCAAATAGGTGCGTAGAATTACCGAGGTTGGCAGCGTTTAAATATAGAAAAGTTACAACCCGACACCCCCAATTTTTCACCCCCAAAATTTTGTTCAATAGTGATCAGGATCCTCTGTAACGTCAAAAAACAAAGTTTGAGCGAGTCTATTTTTTTTTATTTTCATCTTTGTCGAAACAGATCCGATTTCGTCCTTGGCATAGTAGTAACCTTATGTTAAAATTTCATCAAAATTCGACCAGTACTTTAAAAGTTCAAGACAGACAGTCAGACCGATGGAAATTAGGTTGTTCGTAATGTAGATATCATATAACATCCAAAAAACATAGTACAGTGGACCCCCGATAATCCGGCCCCTGTCTAATCCGGCGCCCCCTGTAATCCGACATGTCTTTGAATATGTGTTACATACGTACGTATTTGACAATCACGCAGGTTTGAACAGGTTACAACTGCTACGCGCCACCGCTATCGTGCTCGTCGCGTAAGCATTGTTTTACTTAGTTTGAATTTGACTACTGGTGATAGCGGTACGGCCTAGCGTGCGTTCATTGTTTACTAGTTATTCATTGTGTATTAAGTATAGTAACTAGTAATGTCATCACAAACTCAGAAGCGAAAGCACAAAACACTGACAATTAAAAAAAATGTTATATTTTAGACCGCTTAAATCGCAATGAAACTTTCAGTAGTTTAGCAAGTGAATACGGCGTAGGCCGATCTACAATTTATGGCATTAAAAGAAACCACGAGAAGATCAAGAAGTTCGTGTCAGCTACTGACTGCGGGCCAGGCAAGAGACTGACACTCAAGGAAGCTGAACATCCAGAAGTGGAAGAAGCTTTGTACATGTGGTTTCTTCTGGAAAGAAATAGGCATGCACCAATTTTAGGACCCATGTTGGCCATGAAAGCTAAGTTTTTTACAAGGAAATAACAAAAAAATATGATTTTGTGGCCAGCAAAGGATGGCTAGAACGTTTTAAAAGTCGTGATGGCATACGATTAATGACTATTACAGGAGAGAAACGTTCTAACGATGCCACCTGCATAGAGCCCTTTAAATTAAGATTTTTGCAAAAGGTGAACGATTTAAATCTTGACCCGTCACAGGTGTAAAATGCAGACGAATCAGGGTTTTTGTCGTGTGAAGCCTAACAAAACTTTCGTTTCTTGTAACGAAAAATCCGTACCTGGACGAAAAGTAAGTAAAATGCGTGTAACCACACTACCATGTGCTAACGCTGCGGGAACACACGCGCTTAAGATGATGGTCATTGGGAAATCTAATAAACCACGGGCATTCAAAAACATTGATTTACCTGTACACTGTTACGGACAAAAAAGTGCATGGATGACAAAGACCTTTTCAAACAGTGGTTTGATGAATGCTTCGTACCTGAAGTTAGAAAATGGTTAAAAGATCACAATTTTCCTCAAAAAGCGTTGTTGCTTCTTGATAACGCTCCCGGTCATCCGTCTGAAGAACAACTAACAACTGATGATAAATGCATCACCGCGATGTTTCTTCCGTCAAATTGCACTGCACTAATTCAACCAATGAACCAGAATATCATTCAGTTTGTCAAGCAAGACCATAAGAAAAACCTACTTCTGAGAGCCGTATCAAAAGACCAACCAATAGAAAAAACTTTAAAAGAATTTAATATGAAGAACTTGGTTTTTGCTCTTTGTCAGTCGTGGAATGCGTTACCGTCATCAACTATTAAATCGTCTTGGAAAAAGTTATGGCCAGATATAGTCACCACTCCTAGCAACGTTCCACAAATCAGTGTTACTTCGGAAGTTATAGAACAAGTCGCTACTGAAACACAGATAAATCCGGAAGATTGGAAATCTGGTGCCGTGGAATGGATAAAGAGGAAAATGTTTTTCATGAAATGTCTGACGAAGAGATTATAGAAGAGGTTTCTAAATATACAACAAAACAATCAGGAAAATAACGACGACGTGATTGCAACTGCTCCACAAGTCACGGCACAAGACGCACTTAACGTCTTTGAGCTAGGTGTACAATGGGCTGAAGAGAATGGTACATCCTATAACAAACTTTTACTTTTGAGAAGACTGAGACACAAAGCTCTGATCTCGCGTTATAACAACCTTAAACAAAAATAAATTGATGAATATTTCCAAGCTTCATAATTTCATTAAGGATTTTGATTAATAATTCTTGATTATTTTGGTACATATGTATGTGCATTTATGCTTAATTTTATAATAAAACGTAAGCTCTCTATTGTTATTTAATTACTAAATTCGACATACATAAACTATGTATGATTTGTACTTCAAAGTACATACATATAGGTACATAACATATATAATCTTACCATTGGATATGTAATTTGTCGGATTACAAGGTACTCTTTTGTAAAGAGTTCCAGACTATAGGGGGGTCTTAGGCAGTGCTCTATAATCCGACAAATTCGATAGTCCGACTGCCCTGCATAATGTTTCTGTGGGATTACCGGAGGTCCACTGTATTTCATGTTAGAAGTTTTTCGCGATTACAATATCTAAAAAATGCAAATAGTGCCTCAACTATTTTGATATAAATTGGCCCCGTGGGACTGTACTATCAATGACGCCAAAGCACTTCTCAGCGACACCCGTACCCTCAACTTACTCAATCCTTCCGTTGCTGGAGATAGGTAACAGCCGCTGTAGAGTCATGTTAGTCGCCTCGTATTCTCCCTCTATCCTCAAGTCTCCCAATTTGAAGGCGACATCCAGACATAGCATGCTTAGGTCGGCAGACAGTTTGATTATCCGGAAATCCGGTGCCCAAGGGAACTTCAAATTTCCAAGTTCGCTGCAATTGACACCACAAAGCCAGTTGAAAAGAAAGGATGGATATAGACACTCAAATCAATTTTATCGACATGTGGCTTTCCAGGCACAAATAGTGTCAGGTAAGCTGACTAGATATCCTTAGGGGCTAATTGGGGGGGCAACTACTTAGGCGCACGCATGCATAAATAATAATAATTCAGAGTGTCCCACAAGTCGACGTCAAGTCGGAAACGGGGATAGGCCAAGTCATACTAGTTATCAGAAAAATGTAAAAAATCTAGGTCGAGTTTTATTTATTCGTAACTATATTTATTAAATTCACAATAATTGTTCAAACTGCCTTCCTTTAGCAGCAATGCAAGCTTAACATCTTCTTAAAAATGATCGGGTTATCAGACGGGCGAATCATCTCTTTATACTCCAGCTACCACGAATACCCAAGGCCTAAACACCCATGGGCTACCGTGGGGCTATAGGGGTGTACAGAGTGAAAGGGAGTCTAGCGAAGAACGCGTGTGGACCCGCCTACGAGGTCCGCCGGGTGGTACCTTCGCGTACGACAGACAGAGAGCGTCTACCAAATACGAAAAATCACAACATCCATAGCGACCGATGTTGCATAAAATCTTCCGATATTAACAAATTCAGCTGCTTCCTTTACTCTGTCTCGTAGCTTAGCTAATTTTTCGATTGGCTTTGAGTAAACCTCTCCGCAGTAAAAAAAATCAAGTAGATTTTAGTCAAGTGAACGGGCTGGCCACGAAATTATACCACACCGCCCTGGACGGACATAAAATTCGCCGAGCAGCTATGTTGCTGATACATGTCTCTGAAAATGTTTAGTGACACGCCTTCCAGTAAATTTCGTAAATTATTTTGTAAAAAGGCTTAATAAATTCCGCCATTCAAAAATCAGGCAGCTGAAAGGGATAATGATTCTCTCATTTAGAATACCGGTCCAAATATTTACTTGAAAACGAAACTGTAGTTCTATCTTCTCTCATAAAATGTGTATTTTCTATACGCCTCTCGTGTAAGTTGTTTTGATTCATGTAACCATCTTTTTCAAATGTCGAGTCATCAGTCCAGAATTTTCCCCACCGAAAAATCCTAGGTTCTTGACAAAACACTATCTTCGTAGGACTCCTAAAGTTTTCTGAGCCCAAGTTTGAAGCAAAACCGGATAGCATACCGTTGCTCGAAATTCATTCATTTTTACAACACAAGATAAAAATCTGTTTAAAAAAATCACAACGGACAATCAAGTTCAAACATACTGAAGGCAGATCCCCTCCAAGCCCTTTGGCTCCAGTGTTGCCAGATCGTACGCTACGTTGCCAGTTTCATTACTTAATTTACAGTCCTCGTAGGCTACCCGTTTTTGATAACGATTATAACTAGACTTACGGAAATTTTGAGAAAAAAACATAAATCGACGTCATCCGCCATCTTTTATTTGAGCAGCCTTAAGGTACCTAGGACGTGCCTCTCGCGAATAGATGATGAATGAAAACAGCAGCAGTATTGAGTGCTGAGGGGTGCCCAGGGGGGCTTTTGGGCCATATCGTCAGTCGTTCCTAAAATAATTGTAGGACGCCTTTATAGTCTCCTTATTTTTTGATATGCCCAGATTTCTACTGATCCGTGTCAGCGTCAGCGCTATCCTATTATCAGGCTATGTTTCATGAATTGTAGGCAATTTCAGACTATACAGGGTGTTTCAGTTTATTGTTGCATAACTTTAAGATTCGATAGAACTTTTAAAATTAATGCATAAAGTCTATATAAACATGGGTCGAAAAATGCGTGGCTTCCGAAATACAGGGTGTTTAAATTTACTTTCTAAAATAGTTTTTTTAAATATTTCGAACAATATTTGACGTATAACAGTGACAATTGGTATACGAGGTTTTTTTTAGTTTAACTGTATCCGCTAGAGGGCGCTCTCTACTCTACCTGTAGTGTTTTAAAATGACCGAAATTTTTTTCTTAGTGCAAGTTTTTGCTTTTTGAATAAAAAAACTGATTCTTCGCACTTTTCAACATAAAAACCTCTCTTGTGAATTTTCGTTATAGTTAGCCGTTTTTGAGATATTTCGATTTTTAAGGTTCGATGCATTTTTAATTATTTATGATAAAATAACGTTAAAAAGTCAGTATCTCGATAATTTTTAGAAGTAGGCTGTGCCTGCAAATTGAAATTGAAAGCAGAATAATGTTAAACGTCAATTAGTTGACAGTTAGTTCTGTTGTCTGTTGAAACCTGAAACGTTTTTTTGCAATTGTGAATGCACGAAATTTAGTTTCTTTTACCTGTTTTTTTTTTGTAAGTTTTATAAAAATGCCATTTTTATTCTCCAATCAAGAGTTAGCGGATATTCATTTTGTGTATGGCTTCGTAAATGGAAACGTAGCAGAAGCAGCCAGAGAATGTAAGAGTGCATCGCCAAATAATTTAAAATGGTATTAGAAATCTCCAAAGGGATCAAAGATAAATGTTCGTCAGCGCAGATTTATCCGGAATGATTCTGCGTGAGTTGGTTAGAGATCCGACTACAAGTGTTAGGAGAGTTTCTGGTGCCTTGGGAATTTCAGCAAGCCATGTTCACCGTGTTCTTAGAAATGACCATAGACGTCCTTACCATTTGCAACCTGTGCAAGGACTACAGCCAGTGGACGGAGAACGAAGAATCACATTTTGTCAGTGGATTCTTGATCGAACTGATAATAATAGGGAGTTTTTAAGTAACGTTTTATGGACCGACGAGTCATGCTTCACTAGACGTGGAGTGGTAAATTTTCATAATCAACATATTTGGTCGCATGAAAATCCGCATGCAGTTCGGTAAAGAAATTTTCAGCATGAATTTAGTGTGAACGTGTGGATTGGTATCTACGGTAATCGACTATTTCGACCCTACCTTTTGCCTGCAAGGTTAAATGCTGCGACCTTCTTGGAATTTTTAGAGGCTGAACATGCAAGTATTTGGGATGATGTTATGTTAGATTTAAGAAGATTGGCCTGGTTCCAGCTTGATGGTAGTCCAGCTCATTATTCGAGAATAGTTAGAAACTGGCTGGACGAAAATTATCCAGAAAGATGGATCGGCCGTGGAGGACCAGTCGCCTGGCCTCCACGATCCCCTGACCTAAATCCATTAGATTTCTTTGTGTGGGGATTTCCGAAAGAAAAAGTGTACCGGACTCCCGTAACCACAAGAGATATGCTAATAGACAGAATCAGGAATGCATGTGATGAAATAAGGCCTTATTTGAATAATGCTATACCACGTTCGATCATTCGTAGATGTGAATTGTGTATTGAACAATTGGGTTTACATTTCGAACAACTACTTTAGATTTTGTATGTTTGTCCTAACTATCCAAGTTCTATCGAATCTTAAAGTTGTGCAACAATAAACTGAAACACCCTGTATAACAGACGATATGAATCAAAAGCATGAATTTAATGCAAATAGACATTTGTGACATAACCTCAAAATAGTTCGTTGATTCGGAACAGTAGTGAACTATGAAAATCAAGGAGGCTATAAGGGCGTCCTACGATTGTAGGAACGACTGACGATACGACCCTTAGATGTTCAAGACTTGTATTGAAAATTACCTTGCTAGGCCTGACTCGCTACCTAAAAATAAATGGAGCAGTTGTTTGTAGTTCATATTGACCGTGCAGCTTTCAAAACATGGTTATTATTCTGAAAGCACATAGCATTTATTTTGCTCCAACCGTATTGTTGTAGGCTATGTACTCTACATGATAAACTTGCCAGCGGAATGGTACGAATAACTGAATGTACTTTGTACAGAAGCGTATTTGCCAACTTGATGTGGTATCCGTGGGGAAATCCAAGAGCGGATAGATAGGTTACATCTATAAAATACTGTTTTCGCAAGGATAAAACAATTTACAGGAATATCGAGTTTGCAATTCCTTTCGCCTCCAAGCAACAGTCCCATCAAAATTGAACTGGATCATACCTATTGTCTTGTAAGAAAGCAGACGCGATGTCCGAAATCTAAATACGGGGGTACCTCGGCTGCTATAAGGAGCTTACAGTATATTCAGATAAGAGATAGACCGGATGTAAACAAAAGGTTCGGGTGATTTTCACGCTAACGCCGCCGTCTCGACGTAAAACAGGAGCCCTCATTGGTCAATTCGCAATTAAATGCCTATGCCGAGCGACAGAGCAGTCGTATCAAGGCAGAGTCACATTCAGGTTCAGACGTGTTACGTATGTCGTGTGCATCATTGCAATTTGATATTTCTTTGGACGTTTTCGTTTGTTATCTTATTAAGTTGTTGAGTTTGTCGTTGTTATTGTTATACCTTGTTATTGATTGTTATTGTTATCAACTGCTTGCGCAAAATGCCCAGTAGTACAGATACTGCCGATGAAGTTGTAAACTCCTGTAGTCCACCTAGGAAACGCTCTAAAAAAAGACACCTGAGTGCAGAAATGAAAGAGGTCATTTTGAATATATATAAGATCGAGCGCGAGGAGAACGAGGCATCAACCATCAAAGAAATTGTTGTGAAGGTTTCTCACAAAGTTGGGGTGTGTCGCGCATCAGTGTTTAATGTGTTAAGACAATACAAAAAAAATCACACCTTTTCTGAGCCAATGACCAGTAAACATCGCAAAAGTATTGTTAAATCATTGGATGAAGCTGATAAGCATGCGATTAGGAGGAAAGTGCATGAATTCTTCTTTAGGAATGAAATACCTACTATAGATAAAGTACTGCAGGAGGTAAATGGAGATACAACGTTGCCAAATTTCAAACGATCAACTTTCCATGCGTTACTGAAGCATTTAAATTTCAAATGGAAAAAATGGGGCCGTAATAGTTTACTACTGGATAGGGAAGAAATTGTGCTATGGAGGAGGGATTATTTAACAAAAATTGGGAAATATAGAAATCAAAACAGGAAGATTTATTACCTTGATGAAACGTGGGTAAACGCAGGACACACTACGAGTAAAGTATGGGTTGATGAATCTGTAACTTCATCCAGGAGGGCCTTTCTAGATGGACTGTCCACCGGATTAAAAAATCCAGCAGGTAAATACGAGTAATAGACAACAATCGGATGTTTTTCAAACCTTGGGAACAAGGTTCTAAACATTAATCCCAGGGGGCAGATAAAACATATTACAAGTAACAAAACTTTTATAACTTTCGATAAAATGCGTGGATGTTTTATTGTCATTTTCATTTGTTAGAACTTTTTTAAGCCATGTTTTTATGTGTTTTCGATATTTCAATAATTTTTTAATATAATCTTAAAATATGTCGAATATTATAAACTTAAAAAAAGTTACTAAGTTTTATATTGTGTACCGTTCCTAATATTTCTAATCATTCTAATTCATACTTTAAGCTTTATAAAGTTATAATTTGTTAATATTAATATTTGCGCGTATTTCAGGTTCCTGATCATTCATTTTTTAAAGGTTTATAACTTTAAATTAAATTGTGAAGCGCTGAGTAATCATACGACGTTCAATATTATTTCTTTCAATATGACTAAATAATCCCAATTATAGCAATCTGATACTCATGTCTCAATGTTTTTTCGCTGAATGTGATGAAAACATTTGAAAAAGGTTCGCTTATTGAAATAAATCTACACCAGTTAGTACTTCGATTTCCAGGTAAAGGGAAAAGGCTCATTATCTGCCATATTGGCAGTGAGGATGGATTTGTTGTTGACGGTCTGTGATGCTTTGAGTCTAAGAAAACTGGAGATTACCACGAGGAAATGAATGGCGAATCGTTTGAACAGTGGTTTTCAAAAATTTTACCGAACTTAGAGGAAAACGCAGTAATTGTGTTGGATAATGCGCCTTATCATTCTCGAAGAATGGAGAAGGTCCCAACAACGGCTTCAAGGAAAGTTGATGTTCAAAATTGGCTCCGCTCGAAAAATATCAACTTTGAAGAAGCAATGCTGAAAGTACAATTATTAAGAATTGTCAAGGATCACAAGGCGGAATATCAAAAATATGCCATTGACGAAATGGCAGCAAGTCAAATAAAACTGTGCTCCGTTTACCTCCATACCATTGCGAGCTCAATCCCATTGAGCTCATATGGGCAGAGGTTAAAAATTATATAGCTAAGCACAATACAACTTTTAAATTTTGTGACCTCAAAGGACTTTTCAAAGAAGCACTAGAATTAATAACAGCGCAAAAATGGGAAAACTGTATTAAGCACGTGAAAGACAAAGTTGAAAAGAGAATGTGGGAACTGGACAATATTTTAGAGGAACAAGTCGAGCCATTCATTATTGACGTTGGTGCTTCAGGCAGTAGCGATGATGAAAGCTCATCTTTCCAATAAAAGATGTCGTTCATCAAATTCGGTAAGTTATAAGTAATTATAAAGCTACTGTATTTTTTAATTAATTATTGACATTTTTGAACCCATTTTGGCAAAACCTATTCAAGAATCTACTTTCTGACAATGTTCAACCATGCACATTTTTTTACGTATTGAAGGTTTTAATTTGGTTACATATTTACCTAGAAATCAAAAAATATACTAATCAATATTCTAAAAGCAATTTTAAGAGATATACGATTATTTTTAATTTAGGCTAATTTAAACGCCATTTTGAGATTATATTCGACTGTATTTCACCAAACATCAGGCGGCATCCGAAGCTGGAAATCGAAGCGAAAATTTTGAAACCCTTATGTATATTTACATCATTATATATTTCTTACCCCACCCCCACATGATCCTATATCCATCACCAATCGTATACACATCGAATTGTGCTAATTTACTACAAAGTTACGCAAAGCAGCATCTACTATCTAAAATATGTACTGCGTGACTCTTAATACGTCCCTGCCGAATGTTACAGCGTTCGATGATCACGTGGTCTTGTTTATGTCCGGTCTATCTCTTATCTGAATATACTATAGAGACAACTTGTATCACAATCTTGAAACCCTAACGACAAAGGAGTGGTCGTACCGGCCAGCTTTGGATAAACGTAGTTCGATACGGTTACGATGGGAGCCCGAACTCAGGTGGGACATGGCTGTAGAAGAAAGCCAGATCGCCGACGGCCCGCCGGTGCGAAAGGGTCCCAAAACTGTCCGTTAGGAAAGAGTCATCGATCAGTCGGACATTCTTCCTATGAACAACATCGAACAAGGATAATATAGTCGGGGCGGCAGCATCTCAAACATGTGAGTGTAACTCCAGGCTATATCTTTCCTGGACCTTGTACAGAGCGGGAAAGTTATATGGGGAAAAGTACTTCTTAGCTCTAATGACATAGCCTAGCTTTTTCTCAGCAGCTGCCACAAGTTTCCGGTGAACTAGATTCCGACCAGCCGAAATGAACGGCTCATTCATCGAAACCGGATGACTGAGGTCGTTCTTATAGGTCTTGCCAACAAAAAAAAAGAGAAAACAAAAAAGTGTACTTACATTTTGGTATCGTCCACCGATATAAGAACAGTATCCAATTTTTTAACATTCCTGTTGTTATTCGTACTTTGCTGATACCTAAGTCCTTCATTTTTAAATGCCTGCGAAATAAGATAAGAATAAGATAAACAGTATCAAGTAGATTGACTCTGATATACGTCTATTTGCACCAATGATGTTTTATTTCATTTCGTTTATTCTATTATCCATTCGACAATTAAAATAATCAATGGGATTCGTCAGTCATACAAAAAATACAAACATACAAATATATACAAAATATAAAAAAAAAACTAAAATCACATTAGCAGATTTGGAAACTAACAAGATTAAAAAAACAATAGAAGCAAACAGAGCTTTATCAACAAAATAGTTTTTCAACTTCACTATCAAAACCCCTAAGCTTTTTATCCTTCTAAGATCATCCGGTGATTTATTAAACATTCTTGGGCCCAGGACTTTAGTAGACCGGCAGCCAACTATGTGTTTCATAAAAGATACAGGGTGACCTGCTAAGAAACTTGTTTTTGCTATTGTTGATCGAGATCATATTAATGCAGTATTTCAACAGCGGTGAGTTTGAAGAGGAAGTCCATGGCCTTCTCGATCTCCAGTCTTAACTTGTCTTATTTTTATTTATGGGGACGGTTAAAGGACATCGTATTTCAGACTCAACCTATAACTAGAGAAGATATGAAAATCTGGATTCGTAATGCAATACGTAACATACCGAGAGCAGAAATTGAAGCTGCAGTTTTGTCTATCCATGAGAGGCTTCAGGAACGCACAGAACGTGATAGTCATAATTTTGAGCATTTACAGGGTCATTAAAAACCCTTCTTTTTTAAATCGGTGGTTTTTAATGCCACAACAAAAATAAATTCTAGAAAAACTTTCCGTATAAAATTTTCTTTGGCCTAAATTTTAGGTTAGGAACAAGATATTGAGATGCAGTTTTCGCGAGTTTGTTTACACGTCATTCAGCTACTTTTTCATGAAAACAAATCATACCAATGCATTTATTTTTTTGAGAAAATCAACCATTTCTGTCCGAATGTCGAAGAAAGCCCTCTAGCGGCCACATTTGAAGCTAACAAAACTTCAAATATTATAACTTTTGTAGCCCAAGAATAGCTCTTGTCAACTAGTATGTTAAAATGGGTTCAGCCGTTTCGAAGATACAGGGTAGGGTGTTTTTTACGAAAACTTTTAATACCTCCCCACCACTCTATTTTTAGAGATACAGCAAAAATTGCCGAACAAAAAAGTTCACATTAGTCTCGGCTTTAACTATCAGGTAATTTTTTATATTAATTTAGCGGAATTCACAGAAATATCACTTGTTTAGATTCAAGGTTGAAGTTACGCCCGCTAGCGACCATTTCAGAGACATGAAAATATTTTCCAGATTTGTCTCTTCAGATACAGTATCTCGCATTGTTAGTTTTTCACCCTGTACATGTATTTCGAGTTGTTGTCGTGTATTAATACCATGTACAGCTTTAAAGATTTCTTTATTAAGAAAAGTAAGATTTTTCAATTTTTGAATAGCTCTTTACAGTTATGTGTACTGCCAACTCCCTCCATACATTGAATGCTTCAGCTCAATTGTACTTTTTAAGCATTAGTTGAAGAGTCCCGAAAGCATAACGCAAAGCCCGGGTGAAATTCAATCTATGCACAATAGAACATCAATAACTATTTTTCATTAAGAACTAATCTTATGTTCTTCAACATAAATTACGGCGAATTTAACTTGCTACTTACATGTTTGCAATGCGTTTGGAAGCTAACACAATCAACCAAGTAAAACTTACAGTGGACCCCCGATAATCCGGCCCGTGTCTAATCCGGCGCCCCCCGTAATCCGACATGTCTTTGAATATGTATTACATACATACGTATTTGACAATCTTCGCTAATGTAGATCACGCAGGTTTGTACAGGTTACAACTTGTACGCGCCACCGCTATCGTGCTCGACGCGTAAGCATTATTTTACTTAGTTTGAATTTGACTACTGGTGATAGCGGTAAGGCCTAGCGTGCGTTCATTGTTTACTATTTATTCATTGTGTATTAAGTATAGTACCTAATAATGTCATCACAAACTCAGAAGCGAAAGCAAAAAACATTGACAATTAAAGAAAAAATTGATATTTTAGAGCGCTTAAATCGCAATGAAACCTTCAATAGTTTAGCAAGTGAATACGGCGTAGGCCGATCTACAATTTATGACATTAAAAGAAACCACGAGAAGATCAAGAAGTTCGTGTCGACTACTGACTGCGGGCCTGGCAAGAGACAGACACTCAAGAAAGCTGAACATCCAGAACCTTTGTACATGTGGTTTCTTTAGGAAAGAAATAGGCATGCACCAATTTCAGGACCCATGTTGGCCATGAAAGCTAAGTTTTTTATAAGGAAATAACAAAAAAAGATGATTTTGTGGCCAGCAAAGCATGGCTAGAATGTTTTAAAAGTTGTCATGGCATACGTTTAATGACTATTACAGGAGTGAAACTTTCTAACGATACCACCTGCATAGAGCCCCTTAAATTAAGATTCTTCCAAAAGGTAAACGATTTAAATCTTGACCCGTCACAGGTGTACAATGCAGACGAATCAGGGCTTTTTTGGCGTGTGATGCCTAACAAAACTTTAGTTTCTTGTAACGAGAAATCCGTACCTGGACGAAAAGTAAGTAAAGAGCATGTAACCATACTACCATGTGCTAACGCTGCGGGCACACACGCGTTTAAGATGATGGTCATTGGGAAATCTAATAAACCACGGGGATTCAAAAACATTGATTTACCTGTACACTATTACGGACAAAAAAGTGCATGGATGACAAAATACCTTTTCAAAAAGTGGTTTGATGAATGCTTCGTACCTGAAGTTAGAAAATGGTTAAAAGATCATAATTTTCCTCAAAAAGCGTTGTTGCTTCTTGATAACGCTCCCGGTCATCCGTCTGAAGAAGAACTGAGGATAAATGCATCACTGCGATGTTTCTTCCGCCAAGTTGCACTGCACTGATTCAACCAATGAACCAGAATATCATTCAATTTGTCAAGCAAGACTATAAGAAAAACCTACTTCTGAGAGCCGTATCAAAAGACCAAGCAATAGTAAAAACTTTAAAAGAATTTAATATGAAAGACTTGGTTTTTGCTCTTTGTCAGTCGTGGAATGCGTTACCGTCATCAACTATTAAATCGTCTTGGAAAAAGTTATTGCCAGATATAGTCACCACTCCTAGCAACGTTCCACAAATCAGTGTTACTTCGGAAGTTATAGAACAAGTCGATACTGAAACGCAGATAAGTCCGGAAGATTTGGAAATCTGGTGCCGTGGAATAGATAAAGAGGAAAATGTTGTTCATAAAATGTCTGACGAAGAGACTGTAAAAGAGGTTTCTAATTATACAACAAACAATCAGGAAAATAACGACGACGTGATTGCAACTGCTCCACAAGTCACAGCACAAGACGCAATTAACGTCTTTGAGCTAGGTTTACAATGGGCTGAAGAGAATGGTACATCCTACAACGAACTTTTACCTTTGAAAAGACTGAGGGACAAAGCTCTGATCTGGCGCTATAACAACCTTAAACAAAACAAAAATTGATGAATATTTGCAAGCTTCATAATTTGATAAATTCATTAATGATTTTGATTAATAATTCTATTTTGGTACATATGTAGATTTATGCTTAATTTTATAATAAAACGTAAGTTCTCTATTGTTATTTAATTTACTAAATTCGACATACATAAACTATGCATGATTTGTACTTCAAAGTACATACATATACATAACATATATATTCTTACTATTGGATATGTAATTTTTCGGATTAAAAGGTACTCTTTTGTAAAAAATTCCGGACTATAGGGGGTCTTAGGCAGTGGTCTATAATCCGACAAATTCCATAGTCCGACACTGCCCTGCATAATGTTTGTCGGATTACCGGAGGTCCACTATATCCAAACTCCACTTAGTATCCTCATTAGTATTAAGAGTAGAGTTATATATAGTTGAGTAGACTTATGTATAGTTAAGTTAAATGGTATTCACGATCTTTGACGATTGTGAAACTTTGAAATTGACGTTTTTCACTATTCAAATCGAGCTGGTTGTCGTTGAACCACTCATTGAGTGCGAGTGTTGAGGTTGTTGCCGATGTTAGTAAAAACTCCATGATATCAGAATTGAGGTTTCGCCTATGTATAATGTAAAATGAGCTGTAGACTACTCTGAAAATGCATGCAGCAACTAAAGTGATTAAATACTTGAGTAAACGGCAAAAAAGCAAGAATCGGAGAGTTTCCTTATGGAAAATGGCGTTCGGCTGAATTTGTTGAAATTTCCTATAGCGGTAGTTGTCAACATGGCGATCAAAAGTCCCAATATTGCAAACCACTTGCACGCCTCTTTTGTCCCATACGGAACCCAGAAACCCCGTAATGGCTATTGATACATATGAATGGTACAGACAAATAACACGGAATGTCCTAATGGTTTTGAGAAAAACGCAATTGAAAGTTCAAAAGAATATTATTTTTATTGAGATCAAAGTATGCAGTAACTTTGACTCAGAACTAATTAAATGTTTTATGTCTATTATAATTTTGTCGTTGACATTGGACCTTTTAGTTATTACACATACATAGTTAAATCGAAAAAAAACAAATTGAACATTTTGAAACAATTTAAACACAAGGAACGTACAATTCAGTTATTAGAATCTTTGGTTTTTGAATCATATTTTAGTTTCCTACTGTCTCTTTAAAATGTATTGACTCAATCTTTTTTAAATGAGTTAATGTAATTAAAGACTTTTTTTAATCTCTGGTGCAATTTTTTTATTATTTTCATACTTTTCTGTTTGATCTAATGATTTTAAGATTTTTCCTATACGTAGTCGTGCCATAAGTTCTGTCCCATGATAATCTCATGATAAAAATGAAACAAGATAAGATATATTTATATGAAAGATATTATTTATTCGACAACATTTTTAGAATTCATAATCAAACAGTTTTATTCAAAATGTCCCCCCTTGGCCTTCACACACTGCTTCAATCTCGCGGGCCACTCATCTATCACTGCACGCACAGCTTCCAAAGGAATAGCTGCCGCTGATCGGATCAAATCCGCTTTCAGGGACTCGATATTACGGTGGGCTTTGGAGCAGGCCAACTGCTCTAGCAGGTCCCACAACTTGTAGTCTAAAGGATTGAGGTCCGGACTCCCTGAGGGCCAATCTTCCGCAGCAATGAACTCTGGCACATTGCTTTCCAGCCAGCGCTGCGTACTCTTAGCCTTGTGAGCGGGGGCGGAATCCTGCTGGTAGACCCAGTGTTGGTTGGCAAACAATGTACCACTTAAAGGCTTGACGATAGGATCCAGTATGTCGCTCTGATAGTTTGCCGCTTTTGTTTTCACGCCCTGTTTACAGAAATGGAGCTGAGTGACCCCTTCGTAGGACACCCCCCACCAAACCATGACTGACGCAGGGTGGTGGCCTCTCTCAACTCTCGGAATGATCTCCGAAGCTTCCTGTGAACTCCTTGCATACACTTTGTCATTTTGTCGGTTGAATTTTTCTTCTATGGTGAAGATTTTCTCATCCGTGAACAAAATCTTTCGGAATCCCCCAGCTGCGTACCTCTCCAAGAGCTTCTTGGATCTTGTCGCCCTGATGTGTCGCAAGGTGGCCGTAAGTCGCTGGCCCGTACGTCTCCGGTAAGCCCCTAGCCCTAGGTCTTGTTTAATGATGCGCGACATCGTCCGGACAGGAATCTTCATTTCCCTGGATAGGATCTTCTGCTTCCGGAGTGGATTCCTTTGAATCCTGGCTTTTACGGCTTTGATGGCTGCTGGAGTCCTTACTTGACGAGGTCTTCCGCTTCTTGGCCTGTCATCAACAGAGGACGTCTCATTGTACCGCTGAATGGTCCTAGACACAAATTTACGCGATATTTGAAGGCCGCGTAAGAGTTCAAAAATCTGACTAGCACTGTGATTACACTTATGTAAAGCTATCACTGCAATACGGTTCTCTGCCTTGCCCCACTCCATCGTTATGCTTCGAGAGATCAATACAAACTGAGGTATATGTAATTACCCGAAAAGCGCTTAATCAACTGACACCACAATGTAAACAATCGGACAAGTATTAACAGGTCTACACTTGTTTGAAAACGAGGGACAGAACTTATGGCATGACTACGTATATGCAACCTCTCCGTTACATGGAGTACAATAAATGGTTTGAAACATATGGGCACATCTTTCATAACATTATTGTTATCTTCATCTTTTACCCTCACGTAATAGCTGTATGCAGCTGTGTGAAAAGTAGTTTCATCTTCAAACGTCCTGCTTCTTCTTTGTTTCGCATTACTAACATTTATAACCGCTGACAAATATAGGTTCTGCTTCAGTGAATGGAAATATTTAATAATATTCATTTGATTATTTTCATTTATATTGTCAAAACACTTGAACCTCGAACAATTACACTTATTCATGAGAAGAGAGTCGCAACTTTTTCAATGCATCTTTGGTTCTGCCAATCTTCTGTCTTGTCCATTTGCTAATAATACTCCGATTATGTTCATCATTATCTGAATCAGAAACCATATTCAACTTCAAATTATACCTCATATCATATACTTCCAATAGGAAACTAAAAAAGAAAGTCTTAAATAATGTTACTCATAGTTAGTTGAATACTGAAATCCTCAATTCTAAATTTTCTTGAAACCTGATAGAGAGGTGTAGTTTTATTATGCGCATTCATTTTATCATTTTTCAAATATTGTGATTTTCAAAATATCTTTTGCGGAACATTTCTATTTAATCTCAATGTTATTGTTTATCATAACGCTTCAAAACATTTCCGTGATTACGATAATCAAGTTAAGATGTCTCAATGTTTTGATGTTCTTCTGTTTGTACACAAGCAGAACATTTTCTGCATTGATCGTTGCAAACTTGGAGGGTGTTAGTTATATGGATTTCTGAATTAAAAAAAGGATTTGCAAAGGGAATATTGTTGAAATATGGACTGAGAGGTAGGGTGGTGGGTGTTTTTAAGTTATCAGTCCGGCCTTCTGTCTGTTGATGGTGCTCAGACATTGTGAAGAAGGGTGATTTCGGGACCTAAAAAGTCTGTCCGACCAGTTAAAGCAAGACCCATTCCGCTAAGTCAGTCCATATAAGCCTCATCGCTGCCAAATAGGATATTTCACTTGAAAAAATTGACTTGATTTTGGGCATCACCTCCAACGTCACGGTCAAGGCCAAACCATGTTCACCATTTGCCACTCTGAAATAAATCTTAACAACAGTACGTCATGCTTCTACTCTGTCAAAATTACAAATTATACTATAGGCTACATCTATCAGTACGCCCTAATTGAGTGCTTCTGGATTCTGTAAGAGGTCTGGGAGGAGTTTCCTGACCATGACCTTCAAATGTTTTGTTTTAGAAATGCTCAAGTACTACATAAAAGTAGGTGTTCCACCTTATCCATTTTCCTGGTCCCCATATAGCCCCACGGTACCCAATGGGTGTTTAGGCCTTAGGCCTTCGTGGTAGTTGGAGCGTAGAAAAAATATACGACTTTGATATGACCTTGACCATATCCTTCAAGGTCGCTACCAAGGGCACATACATGATAACAACTGGCCAGTCTGGGAGGAATCTTAGCAACAGTATGTTTTACTTCTCCTCCAATAATATTATTTTAAGACATGTTGTCCTCCAACATCTATTGATAAACCTTACTTTGGGGTTTCTGGGTTCCGTAGAGAGTAAAGTCGGGATTTATTCTAGGGGGGAAGACGCAAACGATATTTGGGGCTGGTAATTTTTCAATCTCCGTGGAACTTCTAGAATTTATCCTATTATTGGTTCTTAAATCCATTGTGTTTTATCTGGTTCACGCCAGCTTGAAAAAACTATGGAAAATGTTCAGAAATCCTCAAAAATGCAATATTTTATTATATGAGAACATAAGAAGTACGTGTTTATAATTAACTAGGGTAATAATATTGAAGATTGAAACATAAAAAACTTAATTGCTCTGTTGACCGAAAAAAAAATATATATATTCTGAGGGACTCCGAGACGTATCCCATCCACACAAAACAACGTCTTTGATAGCGAACACGCACATGAGACCGAAAAGTTCACATTATCGTATGGACGCTAGACGAGACAAAGAAGGATGTCTATATACCATCTATAGATCGTATCTTGAGACCACCTCCAGACTGCCTATAGACAAATTGAGCAACGGGATCTACTAGTGCGTAACTAAGCTTACGGGGTTAAGACTCTAAACTGTCCATTAAACAAATCAAGTAATTAATGCAAATACTGACACAATCAAGCACTTCTGTTATATCAGCAAGTGATAAAAATATCAATTATTTTTTGAAGTTCAATATCTGTACCCCAGAGCCAGACTAGGTTAAGTCCAAATAAGTAGTTTTGAAATAATTGTATTTGAAATATTTTTCTTGCATTGTATTGGATAAGACTTGATATGAGTTAAAAAGTCGTAACTTCCTTATTATTACAGATAGATGGATGCTTCATGTAGCAAATGAAAATTCACAATATTATCATAACCTTAACATATTAAACTCATTTTTGACAAAAATGGACTTAACCTAGTCTGGCTCTGGGGTACAGATATAGATGTTACAGTTATTCTTCAGACTTTCGTTGTCGAACTTAGATTTACGGCATATCTGTTGTTTTCTCAGTTTTCGAATCGGTGTTGATCGCATGTAAAAATGTTGAAAATCTTTGGAAAAAAAATATATCTGTTAGGTCGTAATTATTTTGATAATGTATGTTTGTACGAAATAAGTACAGGAATAGATCGCTGTACATATTCACGTGTAGTGCAGAAGCTCTGTGATTTAAACGATATTCAATATAGTAACATAAATAGACACGTATACGGGAAGAGATGCGGGACGAGTGGTATTGACTTTGAACATCGATCGACGCATTTTCTGGATACGCCACAGGCGTACCGCAAAACAAGTCTCATAAATATCTTTTTTCAATTTGGGTGTTCATCTAACATATTGCTTCGCTGCAATACCTACCCCGAATAAAATCAGTCAAGCTTTACACGCTCTTCAAATTACTGTTGAGCAACAAACAGAACATAAATCACTTTTTAAGTGCAACCTGTGTAGCTAATATATTACTCAGACTTTGTCACAAGTCACAATATTCATATATAGTCAACGCCAAACAAAGTGGCGTGCACGTCATCACGATAAAAATTCCCCGACCTAATGCCTAGGTTTCTATCACAAACAATTGCTCTATTGCAGTTTCATATTAATGTGATATATAAATTGTAAAATGGTCATTACTCTCTTATTATGGTTAATAGTCATATAAACATTGTTATTAAAATATCACATAAGTTGCTTTCTGATAAATTTAGACGCATTATGCGAAATAAAATGTTTTGCAAACGCTCCAATCACTTATCGACATGTAAACGCACTAAACCGATTTCGCAGCCTTGACACATTGTCACCTTGAAACTTATTTAAACTGGGAACTGACATTTGTATTAATTTTGACACTGAATCAATTTGTGGCATTTCAAATCTTTATAAATCCTTTGGCCCTGCATACTGTAAATCAACAACTGTTTGTTTCAAAACAAAATTATTCATTTTACGAGTAGATAAAGGCAATTTTGGTATATAAAGATGCCCAAACAGTTAAATAGTCGGTGTAAGGAACTCGTGGCCTCGTTAATGCACTACTTTGAGCAAGAAAGGGACAACAACGGGCCTTTGTTGCCTTTAAATGCTGTTCAAGAGGTAGGTTACTAATAATTATATGTAATGTATATTAATAATAGTGAAATTTTATTTCATTTTTTGTAGCATGTTGCTGCTGCTTTAAAAATTAGTTTAAGGACAGTTAGTCGTATTTCCGAGGGTGTGAAAAGTGATGCAAATTTAGAATCGCCCAAGAAAAAGCGGAGTTATATTAAACGTGTAACCAACACAGCGACATTGGATACAAGTGCCATTCGAGAAGTGATCTATAATATGTATCACAAAAGTAAGATCTTATTATACTAACTTATCAGAAATTTGCATTAATTTGTTAACTAAATTATAATGTCATATTACACATGGTTTCAGAAGAACAAGTTACGATACAAACTTTATGGTCTCGATTAAGAGATAGGGCATTATTTGATGGTAGTGCCACGTCTTTAAGGCGGTTGCTTAGAGATCTTGGATTTAAGTGGCTTAAGGACAATCCGCGACGAGGGCTCATGGAACTACCAAGTATAGCTTTGAAAAGGGTGGAATTTCTAAGGCAATACAATCAAGCCAAGGTTGAGGCCTTATACCAGTTTGTCTTCCTGGATGAAACTTGGATATTTCAAAATGGGACCATAGGTCGCTCTTGGCAAAATGGAAACCAAAAAAGCGTGAAAGCTATTAAAACAGATGGTAAAAGGTATGTACTTTTACACAATTTGCACTATAAAATTTAAAACTAATATATTTTAGATACATTATATTACATGCTGGAAATGAAAATGGGTTTATTGAGGGTAGTGAAGCGATATTTTCTTCGAAAACAAAATTGAGTGATTACCATGGAGAGATGAACCAGGACAATTTTTTGAAATGGTTTCAACATCAGTTATTAGAAAAATTGGAGAGTCCATCTATGATTATACTGGATAACGCCAATTATCACAGCATGATATTGAACAAAGTGCCCAACAATGCATAGACAAAAAAAAATATCCAAGACTGGTTGACAAATCAAAACATACCATTTTTAAACACAATGTTTAAAACAGAGCTATTGAGTATTGTTGCTCGGTACATAATGCTTCTTAATTATATATACGTATATTTTGGTCGACAGTTTATATTTCTTTTGTTTATTCCTATTCTTAAAATAACTGCTTTTTTAGAAACAAACCACCTAAAATATACGTGATTGATGAATTGGCGGAACAACATGGGCACAAAGTTCTTCGTCTGCCTCCTTACCATTGTATATTTAACCCTATTGAGTTAATTTGGGGCATAGCAAAAGGTTACTATAACAGACATATTGGTAGAGATGGTAACAGTGAAAAAGACTGTTTGGATATGTGGAACGAGGCTCTACAAACGGTTACCCCAGACATGTGGAAAAATAGTGTTCGACATACTGAGCAAGAAATTTTTAAATGGTATGAAAGAGAACGAATTTTTGATCGACCAGACATCGAACCTTTAATAATCAACTTTGAGAGTGATGAAGATTCAGATTCAGACAGCGCTGAAGAAAGAAACTCCGACTAACTTTATTGTACAGAAAAAGCTTACACCAGTAGCTTACCTAATTTTAGAATGCATTTTTCTGTATGAATTCTGTAAAATAAATACCATGCATAAAATTTGGAGGACCCCATTTGGATTTTTATTCAGTACCTTTAAGCTATCAATTAAATATGGTAGTTTCATAGTGTCATCTGATCAATAATTGTCATACTTAATGATTATGCAAGTACAGATCTATAATTTTATTATACTATTATTTCTGTTCTCATTTGAGGTTAATATTGCTTATAAACCTAGATATGTAAATAATAAATTTTATTATTTTACAAAAAGTTTGGCAACAATGTAAATTTTTCAACACACCCACCTTGATGACGTGCACGCCACTTTGTTTGGCGTTTACTATATACGTATAAATCGTAAGAATTGTGTTGTAAACGTAAGTGACGTCTAAGAGGGACAGTTTGGATTACCAAAGGATACCAGAAAATTGCAGTGCTCAGTTCCTATAGCTATAACTTATAGTTAGTATGCCTCTGTCTCCATGATGTGTCAGAAAGTAACACATTCGTACTAGATTACAAAAGCAAGTGTCAGACATCTAGGGGGGACGTTCGCTCCTCGCACCGCCCCCCTAAATCCGCCACTTTTGATCGCCATATTGAAAACTACCTCTTTACGTAATTTCAATAAATTTAGCCGAAAGCCATGTTCTATCAGAAAGTCTGGTTCTTTAATAATGCTTTTCAAATTGTGTGATTTACGAGGATTTTGAAATGACCTATTCCATTAATAAAGGGTGATCCATCTGTGGGCTAATTTTTTAACTAGGGCTTATCTCACGGTTGGCAGGAATTTAGTAAAGAGTCTGCGGTGAAAGAATATGGATCGATATACGCTTGAACAACGTTGCGAAGCGCTAAAAATTGGATGCTTGGACGAGGACCCCCATTTTTACCTAAAAACATTTTTTCGTCGATAAGAAAAATTGACCGATTTGGTACTCAGAATAGCCAAACGAAATTACCTATAAGCCAATGAATCCGGAACGCGTGACTGTTTGGTGTGGTTTGTGGTCTGGTGGCATTATTGGCTCTTTCTTGTTGAAAATGACGAAGGACGCGCTGTCACGATCAATCGGTAACCAGCCGTTTTGGTGATGTGACTTGGCCACCGCAAAGCTGGAATTTAACTTTGATTGCACTTGAAGGCCAATATTCATGCAGTTATTGGTGAGATAATGCCTCCGACTTTGGAAAATGTACTGAAAAATTGGGGCGATAGAATCGGCTACGTCAAGCGCAGCCCTGGCGCGCCTAAGAATGAGATTCATCATTAACCGGAAGGATAGTACTCTCAAATAAACAAACCCGTTTGAAAAAAAAAATGCGTTTTCATTTTAACCATCGATTTAAAAATTAACCAACAGATAGATCACCCTTTACAACAATTTTTCATTACAGTTTCAGTATTGTCGAATCAGAATAAAATATTTTCCTACTTTTCTCGCATTATATACATATATCATCATAGAAAAATGCAACATTCTCAAAAATGCCAAGAAATTCCTGCAGTACAAAAAGAAAATGGGAGTCTTACAAAAAGCGATATTGAAACAGGCAATGAATTTTGTAAATAATTTTCTGAAATTGGTCAGAATCTGACAAAAGACATTTCAAATGAAACACAACTTATATATACGAAAACCATAATGCAAAATTCCCTGTATCTGACACATACCGATCAATACGAAATTGAACATATCATAAAGCGACTGAAAGTTAATATAACATCGGGATTTGATAATATAACCGCATACACTCTAAAACAAATAAATTATAAAATTTCTAAAGTATTAGCATATCTTATAAACACCTGCCTTGAGGAATGTTCCCGACCCAATTAAAAAAGGCAATAATAAAACCTGTATTGAATCTGGAGATAAACAGAAACCTTGTAATTATCGCCCAATTTCAGTATTGACAAACTTTTCAAAAATTTTCGAAAAAAATTCTTAAAAAACGCTTTTCAGATTTTATTGCAAAATACAACCTCTTATTTGAAGAGCAATATGGATTTCAGGAAGCAAAATCAACTGAAGGTGCACTTATTCAGTTAACGTCCAAAATTTAGAAGTACGTTGATAATAGTAAGTCAACAGCATGCCTTTTTGTAGACCTAACCAAAGCATTCGATAGTATTACGCATCAAAAATTACACTGATCAACAGCCAAACAATATCCTAAATAAAATCAACAAAATATTACTATTTTTAATGTGCTAAAACCGGAATGAAACTTATTTTTTCAATATTAGTTCAAGTTTTAGAGATACGGTAATTATATGTGTTCCTGCTGTGATAGTGTTAATATACTGTAATTCACAAGAACGCACGTGCTACATTTTTATATTCGGCAAGGAAAGATGATGTAATCGGCATGATTGTGTTACGTTATACATACGTGTACATTATATTGTTTTATATTAGCCATTTTTTCCTCAGTTGGCTGACAGCGTTCATGCAAGATGTCTCAAAAGTGTGTAAACAATCCAGATCAGTTTTGTTACGTGTGTGGTGATGTGACTTTTGCGTCTCAGAGACGGTCTATTACTCCACTAATAACAAAGGCATATCAGCTTTATTTCGGTTGTAAACTAGGTGATCAAGACAAACAGTGGACACCCCACATCTGCTGTAATACATGTGCTTCAAGTCTGAGGAGCTGGTTAAATGGCAAAAAAACGGTCTATGCGCTTTGCTGTCCCAATGGTTTGGAGAGAGCCTACAAATCATATTAATGATTGTTACTTTTGCATGGTACCTCGTGTTGGACAAGCCACAGGTATGTCCAAGAAAAAAAATCGGTTATTAGCTACCCAAACATACCATCTGCGATGAGACCTGTGCCTCACAGTGACGAAAATCCTATTCCAAAACCCCCAGAATCCTACACTTGCGAATCAGAAAACGAATCAGATCATGGCGATCGAGTGATTCGTCAGGAAGAAGATATGCCATCAACGTCAAGAGATCCTGATTTTATACCGAGCATGTCATGCCACCAACCGCACAAAATAACACCGTCAGAATTAAATGATCTTGTAAGAGATTTAGAACTTCCAAAATGTAAGGCAGAGTTACTTGGATCAAGACTGCAGCAGTGGAACTTGTTAGAAGACGATGTTTCGGTATATGTTTTTCGTAAACGCCACAAAGACTTTTTCAATATGGAGAATAACTTGGTTTTCTGCAGTAACATTAACGGCTTACTGGCGGCTTTAAATATAAACTATAACCCAGAAGAATGGAGATTGTTTATAGACAGTTCAACATTGAGTTTAAAGGCAGTGTTATTGCATATTGGAAATATTTTACCATCTCTTCCTGTAGGGTATGCAGTTCACATGAAAGAATCATATGACAATATGAAGTACCTATTGACATGCATAAAATACGATGACCACCAATGGCATATTTGTGGCGATTTGAAAGTTGTTGCACTTTTACTTGGGCTGCAGCTAGGCTACACAAAGTTTTGCTGTTTTTTGTGTGAATGGGACAGTCGGGCAAAGACACTTCATTACACCAGCCAAAACTGGCCTGTTCGTCAATGACTAGAGCCAGGTCAAAAAAATGTACAGCATATGCCATTAGTAGATTCGAAAAAAAATTGATTACCACCTCTGCATATCAAGTTGGGCCTAATGAAAAACTTTGTCAAGGCATTAGATAGAGATGGGTCAGCTTTTCAATACCTGCGTCAGAAATTTCCAAGACTAAGTGAGGCAAAGGTTAAAGAAGGTATTTTGTTGGGCCACAGATTCGAAATATTTTGAAAGATACACAGTATGAAAACACTTTAACAGGTATTGAAAAAACTGCTTGGAATGATTTCCGTCTGGTAGTCACTAATTTCTTGGGAAATAGAAAAGCTGGCAACTATAAAACCCTTGTCAAAAATATGCTGTCATCGTATCAAAAGATGGGCTGTAATATGTCTCTTGAGATACATTTCCTACACTCACACCTGGACTTTTTTCCTGACAATTGCGGAGCCGTAAGTGATGAGCACGGCGAACGTTTTCATCAGCATATTTCAACAATGGAAAAAAGGTACCAGGGAAAGTGGAATCCTTCCATGCTTGCAGACTACTGTTGGACTCTTGGTAGAGATGCTCCAGAAACGATCCATAAAATAACAGCAAAAAGACAGCGCATATAGTGATTCTTATAAGTATATGAATCTTGTTACTTTTTTTAATATATCCTTAAAAATAAATTTTTTTTTTCTAAACCGCGACTAATTTTTTTATTTCATTGTCATTTTTGGATTCAGCGCCCCAAAATTAACAAAGAAGTGCACTTTTCCCACAAGATACAATAAAAAACTAAAATTTGTTGTCCAGTGTTATTACACTGAGTGGAAATATGAGTGCTAGATGCGGAGTTCCACAAGGAACCGTATTAGGACCAATGCGGTTTAATTTATATATTAATGACCTTTTTAAGTTAAAAAACGATGGAGAAATTATTGATTTCACAGACGATACGGCAATTATTTGCTCAGACAAAGATTGGACTTCTTTAAAAAACAAAATTGTATTAGATTTTCAAAAGGTTACAAATTTTTTCACGGAAAGGATTTTAACAGTCTATTTAAACAATACATACTTTATTACATTTTCTTGCGATAACAGATCTTCCCCAAATTTTAATCAACTCCAAATTAAAACGTTGAATAGCTGTAGAAACATACAATCGATTCATAATTTCAAATACCTAGGGGCATTCATAGATAACCATCTAAGATGTAATGAACATATTGAAAATTTAGTAAGAAAATTAAGATACCTTATTCCGAAAGTCAAACATTTCAGCAGTTTTTTACGCGAAAAATATCTACACATGATATGTCATGCCCTTGTTCAATCATTACTATCTTACTGTATCTTAGCATGGGGGAGTCATGAATAATTATTATAAAAAGATTGAAATTACGCAGAAGTCGATTTTGAAAGTTATGTTGAACAAAAAGAAATGCTATCCTTCAGAAAATCTTTACAATGAATCTCAGCTTTTCGACTTCCAGCAAACTTATTTTTATCATACAATAATTCATTTAACAAAAATCCAAAATTGCTACTTTCTATCAGCCACAACCATCAAACGCGATTCGAGGAAACCTCTGCACTAATTCCTAGACTAAATAAAACTATCAGCTAAAGATCATTCTAGTTCCTATGCTCAAAATTTTATAATGTTATTCCTGCAAATTTTAAACACATAAAATGTAAAAAACGTTTAAAAATTAATTTAAAATCATTGATCCTAAATCAACCAAGGCTACAAATCCATAAGTTTGTTGACACTAAAAGCCTACATGTTATTTGATCATAAAATGATGCACATTTATACATTTGACTAGTATACTTAAAAAAAATTTGTTGTATTAAATATAATTCAACTTTGGTTAAAACCCAAGCACAAATGTACGAGTACACTTTTGGGTATATTATGTTTATTGGACATTTCCGTTATTATTTATACGAAAACTTTGTAATTGGACCAATAAACATTATTATTATTATTATTATTATAATTATTATTATTACTATTATTATTATTATTATACCTTATATTATTCCCAACGATTCAACATAATAAATCATATGTCATTGACACCGAAGGCGTTAACTTTGGCGACAAGTGTACAATAAGCACGTTCACGGCCGACGCTGCGACCCACTTAAGCTTCCAACATTGCAACGGACAGAGAACGATTTAAAATTTAGGTTATGTGGTACTTACTCGGACCAAATTCTCCTCGAAACCCGGCGTTATCCTTTTGATTAACTCCTTCAGGTCACCAGACAGCTCTGTGGAAAACATACTTAAGCACTACACAGTTTGAATATAAACAATATCACAGAATGTTAACAATATTGGACGCCACGCAGCGAACGCAAGCACCACGTTGTGCATATTGTAAATAATATGTTGGCATTTTTAAACTAATGGGTATTATAGATTAGATAACTTTTACGGTAAGGAGAACATGGGCTTGATTTTTTGTTAATTTACCGCTAAGAGTTTCGCGGTACGCCGTCTACCTACTTTTGTTGATATGTCATTGATATCAGTTTATCGTGTACCGTGAACCAGATAATTTGTCGTATACTTTCATAAAGTGAAATTCATTTTATTTTCATATGCAAGCGTAAACCGGTATTCGATACAATTCACGAACACTGAAGATTGAGAGAATGATTTCGTTGAAAGTGCTACGCATTGTTATGATTAGGTGGTTTTCCGTTGGCGGAGGTGGTACCACCTCTGGCGTACATACGTATCAGATGCTTAAAAGCAATTCAGACCACCAGAACTAAAAAACACTTAAAAGGAAATTAAAATTATTCGTAATCTAAGACTCGCTCGAAGATTTTTTTTCAGTAAATATTATTTTTGCTACTCGCTTCAGTTGGCCCACTTCAAGATTCGTACCAAAATATGCCTTTATAAACTAAACATGACGAAACTATTTACGTCTAAAACAATTTATTTTCTCAAAAACATTTTAGATACACTCTAGTCGTAAAAAATACATATTTGAAATCACAAGTTTTGTCAAAAATTTGGTGTAAAACAATCCCATATTTATTGGAGCTTTAGTCTCAGTTCGGTGATTGTACGAGCAGGATGCTGTCGTAGAACCTTTTTCATCTCGTGCCACAAAGTTTCAATAGGTGACAGATCAGGACTGCTAGAAACTCATTTCAAAAGTGGTACATTATTTTCTTCTATCCATTTTATAGCCTTTTTTGAGGTATGGCACGCTGCACCATCTTGCTGAAACACAAAATCTTGGCCGGATGTCAAACATTCTTCCATCACTGGTAAAAGCGATTCTTCTAAAATTGCTAAATATTTGTTTGTATCCACATTTCCATCAATAAAATGAAGTTTTCCTACTTCTTTTGATGACATACTGCCCCAGACTATAATAGATCCTGGAAATTCTCTTTTCTCTTCAGACAGTCAACATGGAATGCTTCATTTTTTTGCGAATAACTCTACTGCGACTGTCACCAACACAAACTTCGAATCGGGCCTCATCACTCCATTGTATTGCACACCATTGTTGAGGTGTTCATTGTCTATGTTCTTTAGCCCATCTAAGCCGATTTTTCTTTTGCAGTGGAGCTAATAGTGGCTTTTCTTTGGCCTATAAACAAGTTGTGCAACTTTAGGGTTTTTACTTCACTTTTTTTTTATAAGAAAACATACTTTGCAAGTGGGCCTCTCTATGAGTTGTGGACCTCGAAATTCTTCTTCCAACAGCGTCACTTGTCACTTGTAATGTACCTACTCGTTTTCAAAATTTCAGCACTTTTTATATAACATGCTTATATTGGCTGATATATTATTTATATTATTTATCTGTATACATTTTATTTGTTGATACCTATTATCTGTATTGATTTGTGTATATTTGAATACCATTGACTCGTCATCATTGTAATTTCGCTTAAATAAATTTTTTTGCATTGCATTGAATACTTATACGAGGGTGAATGAAATCTGAACTGAAATTTTATTTAAGTAATGGTATAGTAAATACAAGTTTATTTACATATTATTTTTCTATATAATCTCCTCTCTTATTGATGCATTTTTCCCATCGAAATTTTTCAATTCCGCCATCAAAGGATGAAGCTGGTCGTATCAGTAGCCAATTGTGCCCGCTCCCAGCCTTGCTAATTCTAGGCACCTATTAGACATATTTCACACATCACAGAGAAATCTACTCTGTACATCAACCCTTAAAACTTAACGTATTATTTATATCCAAAATACAGGTAAAGTCTTATTTTTGGACAAGGTTTCTACAAAAAGCAATTTTTCTATAGAAGAAGCACGTTGAAAAATATTTGAAATGTTCATGTGTGTTCCTGTGTTTATTATTATTACTGAAAAATAGAAATGAGCAGAGTATAATGCTATAACTCATGTACAAAAGAAAAACGGAGTCTACAGACAGGTAACGTAAAATACGTAAGATAAAAACAAAAATTTCATATACACACTTCCCTCTCGTACACATTGAACTTAAGCCGTCAGAGAAATTTTGTTTTCACTGTATAGGGATCACTGAGATGCTCTCATTCTTGATGAAAAATGTGCCCCACTTTAGCAGTTTTTTTACAAAGCCGATGATATTTTTAGTTTTACGTTAGTATCGATTAGTACCTCTTCCGAAAATGCTTTGCTGAAGTACTCCTTTTTTAGGAGTTTTCGGTTACATGACGTAGATCTTAAAATGTTATTATTTTAAAAGCATACCTAAATTTTACATTGTCAAACTATTTTGTTAAGAGGTTCACTACAATAAGAATAAATTTGGTCTTTTCTTTTCGTTTCACTTTCCAGCTCCTGTATTATTGATTTGGTGAACACGTTTTCCCATTACAATATAATATTTTTATGGGCTTCAACAGATACTAAAATTGAGAACCTTTTGTTGGCTTCAATAATCCGCGCTTGTCTTTGTTAGCTTGAGGAATATTAAAAAACTTCTCTACGTTTTTCATATAATCAATTACATGATTAAGTGACCTTAAAACCCCATCTGATGTACCGTATACCTTTAGAATTACAGAGCTATCCACATTTACATTAGTTTCAACAACGCTACTTTGCATTTGACTACAAGGAGGAATTACTGAATAGAACTACAGAGAAACAGTAATCTAAGATAATGGCTGTATGCACCAGTATTGTTAGGTCAGCTCACAAGGCATGGATATCTATACTAAGTGACATATAAATCCGAACACCCAGTTTAAATGGTTTTATTTTAATAAAATTTTGTATAAGTACTTAATGAAGCATAATAAGTAAATGATAAAAATTTCAAAATGATTGCACTGCTTTAAAGCCCTTTGACCTTTAATAATGTGTGGATGCATCCTGATGTGCTACGCATTCTCCAACGCGCCTAGGCATGCTTCTGATCATGTCCTCCTGTGGTATCTCATTCCAGGCAACCACCAACTCCTCTCGAAGTGCTTCTAGAGTCTGAGGAGGACGTTGCAAATTGAGCAATGTCCTACCTATCATATCCCACACGTGCTCAATTGGGGGTAAGTCGGGAGATCTTGGTAGCCATGGTAACAATGTGACATCATTATGTTGAAAGAAGTCTATTGCGACTCTTGCAACATGTGGTCGGGCATTATCTTGTTGGAAAGTTGGATCTGCCAGGGTGTCAAGATAGGGTAAAAGATGGGGTTCTAGAACTTCGTGGATATAACGCTGCGCGTTCATGTTACCTCTGATGAAGATTAAAGGTAAGCTGGAACCATAAGCTATAGCACCCCAAACCATAACTCCAACAGTGTGATGAACATGTCTTTCAACAAAAAACTGTGGATTCCTCCTTTCACCACGTCGCCTTCTAACCCTGGCACGACCATCGTGCATGCCTAAACAAAATCGAGACTCGTCACTAAAGACAATAATGTTCCATTCCTGATCCCAGAGTGACCGTTGTCTGCACCACTCAAGGCGATTACGTCGGTGTTCTCGAGTTAAAGGGAGGACCCAGTGTGGCCGGTATGAAAACAAGCCAAAACTTCTCATTCGTCGGTAAACACTTCGCATGCCAATAGGTCTTCCGTGTTCTGCAAACCATTCATTTGCAATGGACCTGGTAGTGGAGAAACGGTCCCTTAAGGCCAATAATCTTAGGCGGCGATCTTCACGGTCTGTTGTTCTACGGCGGCGTCCAGTGCCCCTTGCTCTTTGCGTACGGCCTTCTCGAAGCCATGCCTGACAACACCTAACCACAGTGTCACACACTTCTTCTCTAACTGCAATTGCCCGAAAAGAAAGTCCAGCTTCCCGAAGTCCCACTATACGGCCCCTATCAAACTCACTAAGTTGACGAAATCGTACAGGTCTCCGTACTCTAGGCATCGTAACCGATCGCAAAGGATGTCAAGAACCAAAATCCGCCAACGTTGATTCTTTACTGCGGCTGAAATATTCATTTTTAGAGCGTTAGTGAATTAAAAAAAAACAGTATAAAAACCGGAATGTCCAACTGATAAGGCTGAAAATTTTTTCACTTGTTATTTACAGTAAGATAAATACATTCACCTACTTTTATTAAAATAAAACCATTTAAACTGGGTGTTCGGATTTATATGTCACTCAGTATATATATTATTCATCAATATTTATAATCTGTTTGGAAAGACTTCCTATTCTAATTTTATGGTATTGAATGCCTGTTGACTGAAAATATGGTAAATGACATTTAAAATGTGAAAAGGGAAATTGATTGAAAATCTCAGGTATCCGAAAATTTCAAGCATCATTAGTCGTTCGTGGTAGATTATTTTGACTACATCAGGAAGCTAAAAAGGTCATAAAACTCAGTTTTGTGTTTTTGAAAGAAACCTGAGAAATCAAAAAACTAAATTTGGAAACGTCTCGAAATACTGAACCATTTCTTAAACATTTTTCATCTTAGGCACGATAGAACAACCATGTGTTAAAATTTCCAGGTATACACACAAAATAGCGGGAATGAGTGGTATGAGTCTTCACGATGCCTATACCATAAAATATCCGAAAAATCCACTTTCAAATTGTTGGCAATTCCAACATTGATTCTTATTAGAAGCTCGTGAAAAGTCAGTTCGTATCCTCGAAATGATATCTATTTTAAAACATATTAGCTTAATTCCCTGAAACTATAAATATTGTATTCTGCTTACCTATTTCATTTTCCACTTCATCAGCATTTCTACAGTGAATGTTTACAATAATGAAAAGTGTAATAACAATGTTTTTCCAACCGCGCATTATTTTACAGATTTAAAGTCAATCTTTAGTTACCATGTATACGCAAAATGTGGGAATTGCTAATATTTGTTAGGTCGTATGTGATCCAACCCAAAGGTTATCTAGCAACAAATACGTTAATTAATAACGTTAATGTGAATATCTAGATACATCCATCATTCGTCTCAAACATTATTATATATTATGTCAGACTTAAAGGAAGTCTTTTATGGACAGATCAATGACAATAGAAATAAAAATTTTAAAGTCCATAAAAAATGAATAATCATTTTTAGTTGTTCAAAATAATATATTTGCTAAACGTTATCGGGTCGGAAGGTTTTTTTTTCATGACTCCATAAAATCTTATTGATTTCGGCAACAAAAGTGTTTATACGTCCAAGGTTCTTAGATGGATAGTTCGAACTCTGGTATAGGCTTAGGTTTTTTTAAAAAAATAAGTTATATTTCGTGCTTTTCAACCTCCTGGTCATTTTAAATATTTAGAGACAAACTGAAATGCTCCAAACCCGAAAGCTCTTCTACTTTCTTACTTCTAACGCCAGATGGCGAATAAGTGCTTTGATCGCTGAAGACTTCAAAATAAGTTGCAACTGTCCCAATTACCAAAACATTTTTGGAAATCGATCCTGTGGCGGAGATAGAGGTAAAAAAACAAAAAGATAAAAATCGCTAAAACTTCGTTCTTTGACGTTTCTGAGGTTCCTGATCATCTTCAGAAATAAATTGTGGAGGTTAAAAATTCGAGTTGGTGGTTATAGGGAGTGTGGGAGGATATACGATTATACAGGGTGTTTCAGTTTATTGTTGCATAACTTTAAGATTCGATAGAACTTTTAAAATTAATGCATAAAGTCTATATAAACATGGGTGGAAAAATGCGTGGCTTCCGAAATACAGGGTGTTTAAATTTACTTTCTAAAATAGTTTTTTTTTAAATATTTCGAACAATATTTGATGTATAACAGTGAACATTGGTATACAAGGGTTTTTTGGTACGAGAAAACGAAACATGGGCATAGTTTTACTGTAGCCGCTAGAGGGCGCTCTCTACTGTACCTGTAGTGTATTAAAATGACCGAAAAAATTTTTTTAGTGCAACTATTTGTTTTTTGAATAAAAAAACTGATTCTTCGCACTTTTCAACATAAAAAAGCTCTCTTGTGAATTTTCGTTATAGTTAGCCGTTTTTGAGATATTTTGATTTTTAAGGTTCGATGCATTTTTAATTATTTATGATAAAATAACGTTAAAAAGTCAGTATCTCGATAATTTTTCGGAGTAGGCTGTGCCTGCAAATATTTTTGAAATTGAAAGCAGAATAATGTTAAACGTCAATTAGTTGACAGTTAGTTTTGTTGTCTGTTGAAACCTGAAAGGTTTTTTTGCAATTGTGAATGCACAAAATCTAGTTTCTTTTACCTGTTTTATAAAAATGCCATTTTTATTCTCCAATCAAGAGTTAGCGGATATTCATTTTGTGTATGGCTTTGTAAATGGAAACGCAGCAGAAGCAGCCAGAGCATACGCACGAAGATTTCCAAACAGACGACATCCAACTCGCTCAGTATTTGTAAGAGTGCATCGCCAAATAATTGAAAATGGTTTTGGAAATCTCCAAAGGGATCAAAACATAAATGTTCGTCAGCGCAGATTTACCCGTATGTTTCTGCGTGAGTTTGATAGAGATCCGACCACAAGTGTTAGGAGAGTTTCTGGTGCCTTGGGAATTTCAGCAAGCCATGCTCACCGTGTTCTTAGAAATGACCATAGACGTCCTTACCATTTGCAACCTGTGCAAGGACTACAGCCAGGGGACGGAGAACGAAGAATCAGATTTTTTCAGTGGATTCTTGATAGAACTGATAATAATAGAGAGTTTTTAAGTAACGTTTTATGGACCGATAAGTCATGCTTCACTAGACGTGGAATGGTAAATTTTCATAATCAACATATTTGGTCGCATGAAAATCCGCATGTAGTTCGGGAAAGAAATTTTCAGCATGAATTTAGTGTGAACGTATGGATTGGTATCTACCGTAATCGACTATTTGGACCCTACCTTTTGCCTGTAAGGTTAAATGCTGCGACCTTCTTGGAATTTTTAAAGGTTGAACATGCAAATATATGGGAAGATGTTATGTTAGATTTAAGAAGATTGGCCTAGTTCCAGCTTGATGGTTGTCCAGCTCATTATACGAGAATAGTTAGAAACTGGCTGGACGAAAATTATCCAGAAAGATGGATCGGCCGTGGAGGACCAGTCGCCTGGCCTCCACGATCCCCTGACCTAAATCCTTTAGATTTCTTTGTGTGGGGATTTCTAAAAGAAAAAGTGTACCAGACTCCCGTAACCACAAGAGATATGCTAATAGACAGAATCAGGAATGCATGTGATGAAATAAGGCCTTATTTGAATAATGCTATACCACGTTCGATCATTCGTAGATGTGAATTGTGTATTGAACAATTGGGTTTACATTTCGAGCAACTACTTTAGATTTTGTATGTTTGTCCTAACTATCAGATAGCATTTTAGTTGTAAATAATTAATTTAATTTGTTAAAAATAATATTGTAAAATTAAACAAATTAATATTCTGTTTTTTGTGTTTATTTGGAGTTAGGAATTATTGCTGTGTTTAAAAACACAGTCTAAATGATCATCTTAATTACTTGTAATGCGAAAATCGAAAATGTAAAAAAAATATTGGTTTCCCATAAATACTTAAAAATGCATCGAACCTTAAAAATCGAAATATCTCAAAAACGGCTAACTATAACGAAAATTCACAAGAGAGCTTTTTTATGTTGAAAAGTGCGAAGAATCAGTTTTTTATTAAAAAAGCAAAAAATTGCACTAAGAAAAATGTTTCGGTCATTTTAATACACTACAGGTACAGTAGAGGGCGCCCTCTAGCGGCTACAGTTAAACTATGCCCAGGTTTCTTTTTGTCGTACCATAAAAACCTTGTATACCAATTTTCACTGTTGTACATCAAATATTGTTCGAAATATTTAAAAAAAACTATTTTAGAAAGTAAATTTAAACAACCTGTATTTAGGAAGCCACGCATTTTTCGACCCATGTTTATATAGACTTTATGCATTAATCTTAAAACTTCTATGGAATCTTAAAGTGATGCAACAATAAACTGAAACACCCTGTATATACAGGGTTATCCAAATTAAGTGTCCACCATTGGTAACTTTGTTATTAGTAAAAATACAAAGTTGTTTAAATTAGCAAACTAGTAGCATTTTTAACGCTGGTAAAAATGAGAAATAAAAAAAACAATTGAGAGTCGTTATTTTGATTTTTTTCAGTAAAATAACATTTTTTTAAATGGAAACTCCTGTATATTATCTTTTTTTCTGTTAAAGCATCAAATTTTAAACAAAAAAGTTCATAATGACTTTTCCGCTAACGTCAAAAATAAAGTCAAAATAACGATAAATATTTTTAATTATTTGCAGTATTATAATATTAAGACGGCTATGAAAACAACATGGCGTTCGCGATTTGACAGCATTAAGATAAGCGACAAATTGTTAAACTGGACATACTCGCAACTAGAAGGCTTTGGAAAACAATGATAAAATCAAATAATGTCAAACATTAGTGTAAATACTTGTTTATAAGCTTTATTGTGTCATTAATTTAAAGAAAAATGTTCTCCCATGAAGAAAAGTGTGATATGTTAGAATGCTATTTAGTGTGCAGAAAATCCTCCTTGAGAGCAAGAGAATACTACAGTGAATTATATCCCGCTCGCATTCAACCGTATGAACGATATTTTCTGAGACTTTATCGAAAATTTAGGGGCAACGAAAATGTTTTTGCTAAAACAAGGGCAAAAAAAGAATTCATAATAAGCGAGGCCACGGAAATTGCAGTTATTGGATATTTTGAAGCTTATCGTGAGAATTCAATAGCAGATATTCTCAAGGACTCTAATTTCAGTTATGGTACTGTTCAAAGGATTTTAAAAAAATACAAATTTATTCCGTATAAGTACCGACCAGTTCAAACGCTTTTGGCAGGGGATCCAGAGAGAAGACTTGTTTTTTGCCATTGGTATCTTAGCTTCTGTCGCCAAAATGTAAATAACTTTCGTTACCTTTTATGGACAGATGAATCAAATTTTTCAAATTCTGGAATGTTTAATAGAAAAAACCACCATTATTGGTCAAGAGAAAATCTTTTGTTAGTACATTCAAGAGGCCCACAAGTCCGTTTCAGTTTCAACGTTTGGTGCGGTATAATTGGTTCAAAAATTGTTGGCCCGTTCTTTTATGAGGGAACCCTAACTGGTGAAAGATATGTGGAATTTATGTCAGAAATTCTGACTAATTTCTTAGACGAATTGGATCTTATAAGTAGACATCATCTGCATTTTCAGCAAGATGGCGCACCTGCCCACAACTCCAGAGGTACTTATCATTTTCTATGTACTACTTTTAATGATCAGTGGATAGGAACAAATGACCCAATACAGTGGCCTCCCAGATCACCAGATCTAAACCCACTTGATTACTTCTTGTGGGGTTACTTAAAGAACCAAATTTACAAGCGAAGGTATGATAACCTTGACGCGTTAAAGACTGCAGTTAGGGAAAAGATAACCCAGATAGATGGTAGGACCATACTTAAGACAGTTCGAGCAGTTGAAAAACGTGCCCAAAAATGTATTGAAGAACAAGGTGGTGTTTTCGAGCATCTTCTTTAAAAAAAATTGTTATTGTATTTTGTAAGATTATAAGTTGATGTTGAAAATAAAGTTTGTCGATACAATTTAATTGTTTCAGATTGGAGGCCATAACTTCAACAATTTGTAACCTAGGAGAAAAGTTATTGTAAGCTTTTTTGTTTAAAATTTGATGCTTTAACAGAAAAAAATATAATATACAGGGGTTTCCATTTAAAAAAATGTTATTTTACTGAAAAAAATCAAAATAACGACTCTCAATTGTTTTTTTTTATTTCTCATTTTTACCAGCGTTAAAAATGCTACTAGTTTGCTAATTCAAACAACTTTGTATTTTCACTAATAACAAAGTTACTAATGGTGGACACTTAATTTGGATAACCCTGTATATTCACCTATAATTATACACACCTATTAGACATATTTCATACATAATAGATTTTCCGCTATATTTTCCCATAAAATCTAGGGAAAGATTTTCAATACACACGTCCCACGCAATGCAACGAACATAGATATACCTGCTTCAAGATCTAATCGATGGGTTGCTGGCGAGTGCCGAGTGACGAGGTTATTTATAGCAACGCTGCAAGATATTGTATGGGTTTGACTGACTTGATCCATTGAAGTTTATGGTTACACATGTACGTAGCTAGCTTTATTCACAGAGTGGCTAACTTGTGCCCAGCATAATCCCACTGACAGCGTTGTGAGGAGGGTACAGAGTCCACCTACTTGACGCATTTTTTTACTTGTAGGTGCATATTCTTCACTATGCACATGGTTTTGATGTGATCATGCATGTATGACGCATGCTTCAACTATAACTTGAGCCTCAACTGCAACATCCGACTAAATTCTTATGTCAACATCCCCGAAAAATTGTAGTTAAAATATGCTATCAGGGTCACAGAAACGCGAAGAAATATTGAAAGGCATTCTGCGCCTGATACTGGAATTCCAATTTTCTCTGCTAATATCTCTTGAAGCCTCTCCGATCGTGATACAGATTTTCGTGAAACCGAAAACTACGCATCCGACCAGATTTTTATGGCAAGATTGTAGAAGTAATGTACCTAGTTAAAATTTGCTATCAGGGTCACAGAAACGCGAATAGATATTGAAAGGCACTCTGCTCCTGGCACTGGAGAGGTATTGTGGAAGAGTATAATTTTCTCTGCCAATATCTCTCGAGGTTTCTCCAATCCACATACAGATTTTCTTATAACCAAGAACTGCACATCCGAACAGATTTCCATGGCAATATCGTCGGAAAATTGTAGGTAAAATTTGCTATCGGGATCACAGAAGCCCGAAGAGATATTGAAAGGCATTTTGCGCCTGATACTGGAAAGGCGGGAGATTCCAATTTTCTCTGCTAATACCTCTTGAGGCCTCTTCGATCCTGATACAGATTTTCGTGAAACCAAAAACTACACATCCGACCAGATTTTTATGGCAAGATTGTAGAAGTAATGTGCCTAGTTAAAATTTGCTATCAGGGTCACAGAAACGCGAAGAGATATTGAAAGGCACTCTGCTCCTAGCACTGGAGAGGTATTGTGAAAGAGTATAATTTTCTCTGCCAGTATATCTCGAGGTTTCTCCAATCCTCATACAGATTTTCGTGGAACCAAGAACTGCACATCCGACCAGATAGATTTTTATGGCAAGGTCGTCGGTAAATTGTATTTAAAATTTGCTATCGGGATCACAGAAATGCGAAGAGATATAGAAAAGGCACTCTGTGCCCGATACTTTAAAGGCAGGAGATTCCAATTTTCTCTGCTAATACCTCTTGAGGTCTCTCCGATCATGATACAGGTTTTCGTGCTGCCGAAAACTACACATCCGACCAGATTTTTATGGCAAGATTGTTAAAGATAAAATTTGCTATCAGGGTCACAGAAACGCGAAGGGATATTGAAAGGCATTCTGCTCCTGACTAGACAGGGATTGCGGAAGAGCCTGATTTTCTCTGCCAATATCTCTCGAGGTTTCTCCAATCCTCATACAGATTTTGTGGAACCAATAACTGCACATCCGACCAGAGAGTTATTAAAAGGAATTCTCCTCCTGATACTGGAAAGGCCTTGTAGGAGAATCCGATTATCTCTGCACATCGACCAGATTTTTATGACAAGATTGTTAAAGTTAAAATTTGCTATCAGGGTCACAGAAACGCGAAGAGATATTGAAAGGCATTCTGCTCCTGATACTAGACAGGTATTGTGGAAGAGCCTAATTTTCTCTGCCAATATCTCTCGAGGTTTCTCCGATCCTCATACAGATTTTTGTGGATCCAAGAACTGCACATCCGACCAGATTTTTATGGCAAAATCGTCGAAAAATTGTAGTAAAAGTTTGCTATCAGGATCACAGAAACGCGAAGAGATATTAAAAAGCATTCTGCTCCTGATACTAGAAAGGCATTATGGGGGAGTCCAATTTTCTCTTTCAATACCTCTGTAGGTTTCTAAAATCCTCATATAGATTTTCATCTAGCTGAAATCTGCACATCCGACCAAACTTTTATGGAGGATAGTCGAAAAATATAGTTAAAATTTAATAACAGGGTCGCAGAAACGCGAAGAGATATTAAAAGGCATTCTCCTCCTGATACTGGAAACGCCTTGTAGGAGAATCCGATTTTCTCTGCACATCCGACCAGATTTTTATGACAAGATTATTAAAGTTAAAATTTGCTCTCAGAGTCACAGAAACGCGAAGAGATATTGAAAGTCATTCTGCTCCTGAGACTAGACAGGAATTGTGGAAGAGCCTAATTTTCTCTGCCAATATCTCTCGAGGTTTCTCCAATCCCCATACAGATTTTTGTGGAACCAAGAACTACACATCCGACCAGATTTTTATGGCAAAATCGTCGAAAAATTGTAGTAAATGTTTGCTATCAGGATCACAGAAACGCGAAGAGATATTAAAAGGCATTCTGCTCCTGATACTGGAAAGGCATTGTGGGGGAGTCCAATTTTCTCTGTCAATACCTCTCGAGGTTTCTCCAATCCTCATATAGATTTTCATCTAACCGAAATCTGCACATCCGACCAAACTTTTATGGAGGATAGTCGAAAAATGTAGTTAAAATTTAATAACGGGGTCGCAGAAACGCGAAGAGGTATTAAAAGGCATTCTCCTCCTGATACTGGAAAGGCCTTGTAGAAGAATCCGATTTTCTCTGCCAATTCCTCTGAAGGTATCTCCAAACCTCATACAGATTTTCGTGTTGTCGAACACTGCACTTCCGATCAGGCTGTTTATTTCAGGATCGTCAAAAAATTTTCATTCTACTCCTGATAATAGAAAGGCGGGGAATTCCAATTTTTTCTGCTAATTCATCTTGAAGTTTCTCCGATCCTGGTACAGATTTTCGTATAGCCAAAAACTGCACATCCGACCAAATTTTTATGACAAGATCGTCGAAAAATTGTGACTAAAATTTGCTATCAGTATCTCAGAAACACGAAGAGATATTAAAAGGAATTCTGCTCCTGATAATGGAAAGGTATTATGGAAGACTCCAATTTTCTCTGCCAATACCTCTCGAGATTTCTCCAATCCCCATACAGGTTGTCGTGTACCGAAAACTGCTCATCCGACCAGACTTTTTATGACAAGATCGTCGAAAAATTGTAGTTGAAATTTGCTATCAGGATCACAGAAACGCGAAAAGATAATGAAAGACATTCTGCCCCTGATACTAGGAAGGGGGGACCTTCCAATTTTCTCTGCTAATACCTCTTGAGGTTTCTCTGATCCTGATAGATATTTTCGTGTAGCCAAAAACTGCACATTTTATGACAAGATCGTAAAAATTGTAGTTAAAATATGCTATCAGGATGACAAAAACGCGAAGAGGAATTAAAAGGTATTCTACTGCTGTTAATGGAAATGTATTTTGGAAGGTCAATTTTCTCTGCCAACACCTCTCAAGGTTCCTGCAATCCTCATACAGATTTTCCTGTAGCCGAAAACTACACATCCGATCAGATTTTTATAATAATATCGTCGAAAAATTGTATTTTGACATCAGGGTCACAGAAACGCAAAGAGATATTGGAAGGCTTTCTGCTCCTGATACTAGAAAGGCGACAGATTCCAAATTTTCTCTGATGATACCATCTGAGGTTTCTCCGATCCTGATACATATTTTCAAGTAACCGGAAACTGCACATTCGATACGCTCTTTATGACACGATCCTCAAAAGATTTCATATGCTTATTTGGAGGTATCTGGAACCGATTCACATCGATGAAGATGCTTTCCTTGCAGGTGTGAATACAGTTTCCAGAGGTTGTATCTTAACTTGGAAGTCCCTAAGTTGTAGTTTGGTTCGAACACAATGTACAAATATTGTTATCAGAAACTGTTAGCAGATTGTTAGGTAGTGCATGTAGGTCGTTGGAAATGCTGCGGGAAACAGAACAACTATCTTGCAGTACCCAACAACAGAATTAAATTAGCCATAGGTGTTTCACTATGGGAATAAGGACAAAGATTACAAATTTATTACAACGTTCTCTCTGGAGCAACTTTTCCTACGGGAAAATAATGAGGTGTAGAATTGCCCTTCCTAATTATTGTTACACTCTGTTCTCTGAAAAGGTACGCGATACGTGTCAGCCTCTCCTACACTTTTAATAGACGTCAGACTGATATCGTTGTGGTATACAAGATGATCTATTTGTGTCAGAGTAACGTGTAGAGTTTCACCAACCCACTGATGACGCACTAGATATGTCTTACAGTAAAGAAAAACAAGGCTCAGGAGATGAAAGGTACTGGCAAACGTATTTATCTTTATTCCTGATCGTCAGAAGAAAATTTGAGAAGGGGGTAATCTTGGGATTTGAACAAGATAAAAATAATACATTATACAGGGTGTTTCAGTTTATTGTTGCATAACTTTAAGATTCGATAGAACTTGTAAAATTAATGCATAAGGTCTATATAAACATGGGTCGAAAAATGCGTGGCTTCCGAAATACAGGGTGTTTAAATTTACTTTCTAAAATATTATATATATTTCGAAAAATATTTAATGTATAATAGTGAAAATTGGTATACAAGGGTTTTTTGGTAGGACAACACGAACCATGGGCATAGTTTTACTGTAGCCGCTAGAGGGCGCTCTCTACTGTACCTGTAGTGCATTAAAATGACCGAAAAATTTGTCTTAGTGCAATTTTTTGCTTTTTGAATAAAAAAACTGATTTTTCGCACTTTTCAGCATAAAAAAAGCTCACTTGTAAATTTTCGTTATCGTTAGCCGTTTTTGAGATATTTCGATTTTTAAGGTTCGATGCATTTTTAATTATCTATGATAAAATAACTTTAAAAAGGCGGTATCTCGATAATTTTTAGAAGTAGGCTGAGCCTGCAAATATTTTTGAAATTGAAAGCAGAATAAGGTTAAACGTCAATAAGTTGACAGTTAATTTTGTTGTCTGTTGAAACCTGAAACTTTTTTTTGCAATTGTAAATGCACGAAATTTAGTTCCTTTTACCTGTTTTTTTTTTTGTAAGTTTTACAAAAATGCCATTTTTATTCTCCAATCAAGAGTTAGCGGATATTCATTTTGTGTATGGCTTTGTAAATGGAAACGCAGCAGAAGCAGCCAGAGAATACGCACGAAGATTTCCAAACAGATGACATCCAACTCGCTCAGTATTTGTAAGAGTGCATCGCCAAATAATTGAAAATGGTCAGCACAGATTTACCCGTATGATTCTGCGTGAGTTTGATAGAGATCCGACCACAAGTGTTAGGAGAGTCTCTGGTGCCTTAGGAATTTCAGCAAGCCATGTTCACCGTGTTCTTAGAAATGACCATAGACGTCCTTACCATTTGCAACATGTGCAAGGACTACAGCCAGGGGACGGAGAACGAAGAATCACATTTTGTCAGTGGATTCTTGATAGAACTGATAATAATAGGGGGTTTTTAAGTAACGTTTTATGGACCGATGAGTCATGCTTCACTAGACGTGGAGTGGTAAATTTTCATAATCAACATATTTGGTCGTATGAAAATTTTCAGCATGAATTTAGTGTGAACGTGTGGATTGGTATCTACCGTAATCGACTTTGGACCCTACCTTTTGCCTGCAAGGTTAAATGCTGCGACCTTCTTGGAATTTTTAAAGGCTGAACATGCAAATATGTGGGATGATGTTATGTTAGATTTAAGAAGATTGGCCTGGTTCCAGCTTGATGGTTGTCCAGCTCATTATTCGAGAATATTTAGAAACTGGCTGGACGAAAATTATCCAGAAAGATGGATCGGCCGTGGAGGACCAGTCGCCTGGCCTCCACGATCCCCTGACCTAAATCGATTAGATTTCTTTGTGTGAGGATTTCTAAAAGAAAAAGTGTACCAGACTCCCGTAACTACAAGAGATATACTAATAGACAGAATCAGGAATGCATGTGATGAAATAAGGCCTTATTTGAATAATGCTATACCACGTCCGATCATTCGTAGATATGAAATGTGTATTGAACAATTGGGTTTACATTTCGAGCAACTACTTTAGATTTTGTATGTTTGTCCTAACTATCCAATAGCATTTTAGTTGTACATAATTAATTTAATTTGTTAAAAATAATATTGGAAAATTGAACAAATTAATATTCTGTTTTTTGTGTTTATTTGGAGTTAGGAATTATTGCTGTGTTTCAAAACACAATCTAAACGATCATCTTAATTACTTGTAATGCCCAAATCGAAAACGTAAAAAAAATATTATTTTCCCATTAATAATTAAAAATGCATCGAACCCTAAAAATCGAAATATCTCAAAAACGGCTAACTCTAACGAAAATTCACAAGAGAGCTTTTTTATGTTGAAAAGTGCGAAGAATCAGTTTTTTTATTCAAAAAGCAAAAAATTGCACTAAGAAAAAATTTTCGGTCATTTTAATACACTATAGGTACAGTAGACAGCGCCCTCTAGCGGCTACAGTAAAACTATGCCCATGGTTCGTTTTTTCGTACCAAAAAACCCTTGTATACCAATTTTCACTGTTATGCATCAAATATTGTTCGAAATATTTAAAAAAAAAACCATTTTAGAAATTAAATTTAAACACCCTGTATTTCGGAAGCCACGCATTTTTCGACCCATGTTTATATAGACTTTATGCATTAATTTTAAAGGTTCTATCGAATCTTAAAGTTATGCAACAATAAACTGAAACACCCTGCATAGTATACCTTGGTTGTGCATGTCATATAATATCTCATTTTCACGATTACAATTTTTCCTAGGAGGTAAAAAACATGAACGGGTTGTGGAGTAACAAATCGCTACAACGTAATTGGGTTGTTTTATTTGTCCACTCATCACTTTTCATTTTTTACAGCTGACTTCATCGACGTTTGATAGCGAATATGACCGCAGATAGGACAGGTTAACACACACCCCGACCTGACTGTATCGAATGTCGGTTCACCAGCACTGAAACTCAATAAAGCTTGTCGAGTAACGGCGAACAATTTGTCTTGTTCATTTTCTGGTTAACACCGTGGGGTGATAGAAGCTGTTAATGACGCATCTATCGTTAATATCCCCATAACCGCCATTAACTAAGAGACTGGATACATGCATCCCAGAGGATGTCTCACAGGATTATACGGATTATAGAGCTTTGGGTAATAAAGTAGCTTGACCAAATTTGAACGAAAAAGAAGGTATTTTCATATTAGAGCACCCGATTGGGTATTTATGTCGGAAAGTTCGTTGATAGATGTTAGCATAATTTCTAAATGTCGTTTTTGAGCGTCATCTCACACATCTTTACGCCAAGAATGAGCCACATCATATACCAACAGAGTTTTCTAGTAAGGCAGTAAAAAAAGGCAATACAAAAATCATTGGACACGACAGTTCAATCTTGTGGTTTGTCTATTGATCGCACACATCCATTTCTGGCAGCATCACCTCCATCTACCTATTACTGTAGACAAGACATATACTTAATCCAGGTATAAGCTTACCTGTTTATTGCTTTGCAAAACTACCTAACTGTTTCCTCTTATTTTGACGACATAAGATATGTTTATGACGCTCGTTCAATTGTTACCATGTACCACACGGCCCTTGTAAACATAATTGTGTTTATTGACATGAATAAACGGATTAGATTTGAGTTCTTGAATTTATTTTAGGAAAGATATAAAATTATTTGAATACATTTTTTCTTAGTCCGAACGCACCATCGCGTCGCTTGGACTGGCAGGACGAAACAGTAGATGAATTTTGCCCAAAAACCGATCTGCACCTCACAGCTTAGTTTTTATTATTTCCAAACGAAACTCTTCCAGCGTGCTAAAAACAAAGTGTCAACGATCCACTGAAGTAAAATGAAAAAACAAATAACAACAGTTTTTTGGATGAAATTGTTACCTAATATACATAGCGGTAAGACTATGAGCTAGAGTTGGCAAAATATTAATTAGAAAAAACGATACATATTTCCATCTTCAGAGCCGTGTAGATGCTCGTGTTAAAATTAAATGGATAAACTCTTAATTAAGAAGTTCAATCAACTGTATCAAAACAACTATGTTACAGTATCATCAGTTCAACCCACAGACCTACAAGGCTCTACATGGGCCTTACTGAATGACTGATTATGATAAGTTAGTAATTATCAATGATGCAAACTTACCTTGATATCATACGGCAGCCATTTGAAAAATCACAACTTTGATATGTAATTCGTAATGGGGACACCCTGAATAATGGCCAATATTTTAGGAATGTGGCCTCCAATGTCATGTATAACATCCCGTAGATAGATTTTCCCAAAATGTATTTGCTTATGAGTAATATTCCATCCACACATGGACGGGCCACCCTGTGTGTGCGATGTTATATTCCATGCATAAATGGCCAAATACCGACCTACAATTTTCAATAAATAGTTCGGTTTCTCACTCATAAAAGTGTGTTTTTTTAGATTAAAAAAATAAGGAACCGATAGAACACCCTATTATAGTTGAATTGGCGTTTGTTTTGAAATTAAACTGAACATAATCTAATTAATGACAGAATTGCATAGAAAGTAGAGAGTCAGCTTTCTTCACGTCATGTTTGGATGCTTCATATATAGAAAACATTTAGAAGGGGTAAACAACGTGAGAAGTTACACAAAACAATCCCCTCAAAATCTCACACGACCCTACGAAAACAGTCCCTTGCCCGGTAGATTGATTTTGTGGGATATCCCACTGGTGGAAAGAGCATCCCTTGAATTATTTATTTACTCTGGATCGATCGATAATACGGACCTGTTTGGATTAATTGGGTGTTAATATTTGAAAGGAACTGCACACGTCATCTGTTTTGTCAGCTCAGAATTAATTACTATTTTATCAGGCATGGATTTAGTATATGAGGAAATAGCGCTTTTGGTGGAATGGGGGCTCATTAATATTTACGGAAAGAAGATCCTTTCTACATGTTATTAGTAGGACCGTATGAAAGAATTTATAGATATTGTGGACGTTTAAAAAGTCTTAATTTAGACTTGTAGATCGGGCGGTAGGCCTAGATTACATTATTGGACTATGGACTAATTTCTTGTTATACCAGGTGTGTAAGTTAGGGTCAAGTGGTGCAAAAACGAGACGATTTTTAAATATTTTAATTTTTTGTCAACAAAAAACCGGACTTTAAGGCTTTGTTATATTGCCCTGTATATAGAAAGTCATGTAGTATACCTCACGTTAAAAAAAGTTCATAATATTCATAATGAAGGGCGTTTTTGTTAAAAAACCGTGTCTCGTTTTTAACCACTATCTAGGCTAAAAATGAGACAGTGAGAGGTTAAAAACAAGACACTGTATTTTCTGGCCTTTTAGTCATTTTACATCAGTGTGGCAAAATACGAGACCCTGCGGAATAAAAACGAGACACAAGGGTTTTAAAGCGTTTAGTAAGTCAAATAACATTTAGGTTTTAAATTGTGACAACGTTCTTAAAGAAAACTCACATAATTAAATACAAAACTATGTTTATTAAACTAAAAAGAAAACGAATCCAAAAACAAGTTAAATAAACCATACCTAATTCAAAAAAGGGGTAAAACAAGATTTTCAATAGGATTTTAAGAGCTAAAGTAGAAAACTTATTACTCTAACGTATTTTGTACTACATGTTATTGAACGACGTATTTTTCAAAGTCGATAGGAAACCAATATTGCTGAGAGATACGACAGGTCTTACTTTCTATTTCTGGCTGGGGAAGTTTCATTTCTATGTCACTTTTGTCGATGAAGTACTTTTCCTCAGTGACCGGAAAAATTAAATCCTTTGCGCCTCAGATATTTTACTTCTATGTAAGCGATGTCGCTTTCAAAAACTTTAAGGACTTATGCCACGTAGTAAACTTGCATTTTTGCGTTTTTTGACTTAGTCTATTGCGCTTACAAAAATTTTTAAACTAATCTTTCACGGGCTTTCCTTCCTTAAACTGGGTAGTAAGGTGGTTTTCTTGTACATAGGTTTGAACTATTGCTTGTATCTCTGGTTTAGTGAGAGCAAACCCCCATTTTGCCATAATTTTTATCTTATCACTTAAATCTACTTCCATTTCTTTGGTTAGAGAAGTTTTTCTTCCCTGTTTAACAAGTGAACGAGTACGTCTTCTCAATTTTAAACTGTTTAGCTGCATTTCTAAGAGGTAAAGTGCCATTATCTGTTAGTTTTAGGGCTGTTTCCATGTTATTTTTGTCGTAGAGGCGCTTTTTGGGAACCTGGCAGGCATAGACTAAATTCGATATGGAATATCATAGCCGCATTTGTTATTTTGAAAACGCGATCCTTGCCGAGTCTCTACGATCACGTACACCAGCGTAACAGGAAACGTTTGTAAATACAATTTAAAAGATTTTTTAAGCAAAATGCACAATCAGATGCGATGTTTTTTTTTCGATGTTTGTGTTTACGTTTATTTATTACATATTTCAATTATATATATGTGGCAGTAATTTGTAACGTTTTTTTTACAATGTTATTGTTTGTTTGCATTGTGAAAAATTGAATGTCTTGTTTTTGACCGAAATTTCGGCTCATTTTTGCACCACTTGACCCTAAATGATGAGATTGAATTTTTTATTCAAATGTAATTACAACTCCATATTGTCACCCAAAAATTCTTCTACAGAATATTCAGATAAGAGATAGACCGGACATAAACAAGACCACGTGATCATCGAACGCTGTAACATTCGGCAGGGACGTATTAAGAGTAACGCAGTACATATTTTAGATAGTAGATGCAGCTTTGCGTAACTTTGTAGTAAATTAGCACAATTCGTATATCTCTTAAAATTGCTTTTAGAATATTGATTAGTATATTTTTTGATTTCTAGGTAAATATGTAACCAAATTAAAACGTTCAAAACGTAAAAAAATCTGCATGGTTGAACATTGTCAGAAAGTAGATTCTTGAATAGGTTTTGCCAAAATGGGTTCAAAAATGTCAATAATTAATTAAAAAATACAGTAGCTTTATAATTACTTATATCTTACCGAATTTGATGAACGACATCTTTTATTGGAAAGATGAGCTTGATGAGCTTTCATCATCGCTACTGTCTGAAGCACCAACGTCAATAATGAATGGCTCGACTTGTTCCTCTAAAATATTGTCCAGTTCCCACATTCTCTTTTCAACTTTGTCTTTCAGGTGCTTAATACAGTTTTCCCATTTTTGCGCTGTTATTAATTCTAGTGCTTCTTTGAAAAGTCCTTTGAGATCACAAAATTTAAAAGTTGTATTGAGCTTAGCTATATAATTTTTAACCTCTGCCCATATGAGCTCAATGGGATTGAGCTCGCAATGGTATGGAGGTAAACGGAGCACAGTTTTATTTTGACTTGCTGCCATTTCGTCAATGGCGTATTTTTGATATTCCGCCTTGTGATCCTTGACAATTCTTAATAATTGTACTTTCAGCATTGCTTCTTCAAAGTTGATATTTTTCGAGCGGAGCCAATTTTGAACATCAACTTTCCTTGAAGCCATTGTTGGGACCTTCTCCATTCTTCGAGAATGATAAGGCGCATTATCCGACACAATTACTGCGTTTCCTCTAAGTTCGGTAAAATTTTTGAAAACCGCTGTTCAAACGATTCGCCATTCATTTCCTCGTGGTAATCTCCAGTTTTCTTAGACTCAAAGCACCACAGACCGTCAACAACAAATCCATCCTCACTGCCAATATGGCAGATAATGAGCCTTTTCCCTTTACCTGGAAATTGAAGTACTAACTGGTGTAGATTTATTTCAATAAGCGAACCTTTTTCAAACGTTTTCATCACATTCAGCGAAAAAACATTGAGACATGAGTATCAGATTGCTATAATTGGGATTATTTAGTCATATTGAAAGAAGGAATATTGAACGTCGTATGATTACTCAGCGCTTCACAATTTAATTTAAAGTTATAAACCTTTAAAAAATGAATGATCAGGAACCTGAAATACGCGCAAATATTAATATTAACAAATTATAACTTTATAAAGCTTAAAGTATGAATTAAAATGATTAGAAATATTAGTAACGGTACACAATATAAAACTTAGTAACTTTTTTTAAGTTTATAATATTCGACATATTTTAAGATTATATTAAAAAATTATTGAAATATCGAAAACACATAAAAACATGGCTTAAAAAAGTTCTAACAAATGAAATGACAATAAAACATCCACGCATTTTATCGAAAGTTATAAAAGTTTTGTTACTTGTAATATGTTTTATCTGCCCCCTGGAATTAATGTTTAGAACCTTGTTCCCAAGGTTTGAAAAACATCCGATTGTTGTCTATTACTCGTATTTACCTGCTGGATTTTTTAATCCGGTGGACAGTCCATCTAGAAAGGCCCTCCTGGATGAAGAAGAATCATCAACCCATACTTTACTTGTAGTGTATCCTGCGTTTACCCACGTTTCATCAAGGTAATAAATCTTCCTGTTTTGATTTCTATATTTCCCAATTTTTGTTAAATAATCCCTCCTCCATAGCACAATTTCTTCTCTATCCAGTAGTAAACTATTACGACCCCGTTTTTTCCATTTGAAATTTAAATGCTTCAGTAACGCATGGAAAGTTGATCGTTTGAAATTTGGCAACGTTGTATCTCCATTTACCTCCTGCAGTACTTTATCTATAGTAGGTATTTCATTCCTAAAGAAGAATTCATGCACTTTCCTCCTAATCGCATGCTTATCAGCTTCATCCAATGATTTAACAATACTTTTGCGATGTTTACTGGTCATTGGCTCAGAAAAGGTGTGATTTTTTTGTATTGTCTTAACACATTAAAAACTGATGCGCGACACACCCCAACTTTGTGAGAAACCTTCACAACAATTTCTTTGATGGTTGATGCCTCGTTCTCCTCGCGCTCGATCTTCTATATTTTCAAAATGACCTCTTTCATTTCTGCACTGAGGTGTCTTTTTTAGAGCGTTTCCTAGGTGGACTACAGGAGTTTACAACTTCGTCGGCAGTATCTGTACTACTGGGCATTTTGCGCAAGCAGTTGATAACAATAACAATCAATAACAAGGTATAACAATAACAACGACAAACTCAACAACTTAATAAGATAACAAACGAAAACGTCCAAAGAAATATCAAATTGCAATGATGCACACGACATACGTAACACGTCTGAACCTGAATGTGACTGCCTTGATACGACTGCTCTGCCGCTCGGCATTGGCATTTAATTGCGAATTGACCAATGAGGACTCCTGTTTTACGTCGAGACGGCGGCGTTAGCGTGAAAATCACCCGAACCTTTTGTTTACATCTGTTCTATCTCTTATCTGAATATACTGTAGTCGATGACTTCAATATTCCTGCATTTAGTATTGATATACATGACCGTAAGAATCAAATTCTAAGCCAGTTGTGCTCTTTTAACAGCTTCAAAATTGCAATAGTGTAGTAAATGATGATGCACGGTAACTGGACTAACTTTAATGGTTGTACTGAGGAATGACTTAACTCCGTTAAAGAGGATCACCACCATCCAGCTTCATTACTCGAATTTAATGTTAGTGATATCAAGTGGAGCTTCTCTTTTATATTATAATGCTTATGTATGATACATTCCTACTCACTGAGTGGTCACCAATTTCTGGTGTCTTAAGATATCCCCACAAGAAGAAATCCAAACTGTTGTGGTCTGGGGAGCTTGGGGCCCACCCCGGCCAATCCATCGATTTGGATAAACACCTTGTAAATAATTACGAACCGCTTTACTGAAATGCGCTGGTGCACCATCATGCATGTACCACATATTGTTTCTTATTACTAACGGAACATCATCAAGCAGCAAAGGTCCGTCAAGTCGTTCCGGCAAGAAGAATGGGCCAATAAAGTGGTTGCCAATAATTCCTGTCCATACGTTAATCGAAAATTGGCGATGGAAATGGGTTTCGGTTACGGTATAGGGATTTTCTTCTGCCCACAAATGATTATTGTGGAAATTCCGAATGGCATTTCGAGAAAAATTAGCTTCGTCCGTGAACAGAATCATTGATTCAAATTGCGGATTTTGTGTGATTTTTTGAAAATACCCCTGATAAAAGGTCACATGCCTTGCAAAATCAATGGGCAGTAATGCCTGCACTCTTAAAATATGGTAAAGATATAATAAGAAATTCACTAAAATTCTCCAAACAATTTGATGGCAAATATTTAAGTGTCTAGCGGTCTTCCTCGTACTCGATTCAGGATGTTCTTCGACTGCGTGCAGCACTGCTTCCTCAATTTCAGGTGTTCTCACACTTAGAGATGTCCAGATGCTCCTTTTCGGACAGAACCAGTTGCAACAAGACGACGATGAATATTAGAACAGGTTCGACTATCTGGCAAAGCACGATCGAGATATCTCTGGTGATAAATCCGTCTGGCTTGCTCACCATTACCTTCGGCAAGGCCATATACGTAATGCATTTCCGACATTTTTGCCTTTGAATAATTCACCATTATTAACAAGATTGTAAAAACTAAATTATGAAAAAAATATGTCACAGCGAACAGATTTGAATAACAGAGACTTGTCCGATGTCATATTCTAGAACAATGAGATATTTATTGTTCAATTGCATTCATCAATTATTACATTAATTTTCTCGTACAATAGAAGGGTTTTTATTTTTTTTCTTAAAATGGCGCATCGAAGGAAAACAACTTGCGAAAGGTCATTTGTTTTAAATTGAACGGGGAATTCAAAAATAATTTTTATTTGGCGAAAAAAAATATCGAAGTCAATACCCGTACGCACGCCACTGTTAAAGACAAAAATTATTTTTGCATTGAAAAATATGCAACTTTAATTATTTTCACTACGTACTAAATATCGTGAAATATCTGAAACGGTTCTGAAAATATTAATTAATTTCCATTTTTTTTTCCTAAAACTTCAACACCCCGAATTTTTGTAAGGAAACATTTTTGGACCATAGTTTATAAAGCAAACTAACATTAATTTTTCATGTCGATTCACACCCTTAAATATTCGTATATCATTAAGGAACACCCTGAATATCATGTGTTTGAAAACAATGTTCCTAAGTTCAAAACTATATCTCCCTCAAATATCCTCTATGGTTCTATAGGGATATTATTGCAAATATAAAATTTAAAGACAGACTAAGAAAAAAATCAAAACAACTAATGCCATCTCCATTAAGAATCAAATCATACAGTGGACCTCCGGTAATCCGACAAACATTATGCAGGGCAGTGTCGGACTATCGAATTTGTCGGATTATAGAGCACTGCCTAAGATCCTCGGAATTTTTTACAAAAGACTACCTTGTAATCCGACAAATTACATATCCAATGGTAAGATTATATGTATATGTTATGTATAAGTATGTACTTTGGAGTACAAATCATACATAGTTTATGTATGTCGAATTTAGGAAATTAAATAACAATAGAGAGCTTACGTTTTGTTATAAAATTAAGCATAAATGCACATACATATGTACCAAAATAATCAAGAATTATTAATCAAAATCGTTGGCACCAGATTTCCAAATCTTCCGGACTTATCTGTGTTTCAGTAGCGACTTGTTCTATAACTTCCGAAGTAACACTGATTTGTGGAACGTTGCTAGGAGTGGTGACTATATCTGGCCATAACTTTTTCCAAGGCGATTTAATAATTGATGACGGTAACGCATTCCACGACTGACAAAGAGCAAAAACCAAGTCTTTTATATTAAATTCTTTTAAAGTTTTTTCTATTGCTTGGTCTTTTGATACGGCTCTCAGAAGTAGGTTTTTCTTATAGTCTTGCTTGACGACCTGAATGATATTCTGGTCCACTGGTTGAATCAGTGCAGTGCAATATGGCGGAAGAAACATCGCAGTGATGCATTTATCCTCAGTTGTTACTTCTTCTTCAGACGGGTGACCGGGAGCGTTATCAAGAGGCAACAACGCTTTTTGAGGAAAATTATGATCTTTTAACCATTTTCTAACTTCAGGTACGAAGCATTCATCAAACCACTTTTTGGAAAGGTCTTTTGTCATCCATGAACTTTTTTGTCCGTAATAGTGTACAAGTAAATCAATGTTTTCGGATGCCCGTGGTTTATTAGATTTCCCAATGACCATCATCTTAAGCGCGTGTGTGCCCGCAGCGTTAGCACATGGTAGTATGGTTACACGCTTTTTTCTTACTTTTCGTCCAGGTACGGATTTTTCGTTACAAGAAACGAAAGTTTTGTTAGGCATCACACGGCAAAAAAGCCATGATTCGTCTGCATTGTATGCCTGTGACGGGTCAAGATTTAAATCGTTCACCTTTTGCGAAAATATTAATTTAAAGGGCTCTATGGAGGTGGCATCGTTAGAATGCTTCTCTTCTGTAAAAGTCATTAAACGTATGCTATGACTAGCCATCCTTTGCTGGCCACAAAATCATCATTTTTCGTTATTTCCTTATAAAAAAATTAGCCTCCATGGCCAACATGGTTCCTAAAATTGGTGCATGCCTATTTCTTTCCTGAAGAAACTACATGTACACAGCTTCTTCCACTTCTGGATGTTCAGCTTTCTTGAGTGTCTGTCTCTTGTCTGGCCCGCAGTCAGTAGTTGACACGAACTTCTTGATCTTCTCGTGGTTTCTTTTAATGTCATAAATTGTAGATCGGCCTACGCCGTATTCACTTGCTAAACTACTGAAAGTTTCATTGCAATTTAAGCGGTCTAAAATATCACATTTTTCTTTAATTGTCAATGTTTTGTGCTTTCGGTTCTGAAGTTGTAAAGACATTACTAGGTACTATACTTAATACACAGTGAATAATTAGTAAACAATGAACGCACGCTAGGCCGTACCGCTATCATAAGTAGTCAAATCCAAACTAAGTAAAACAATGCTTACGCGTCGAGCACGATACCGGTGGCGCGTACAAGTTGCAACCTGTACAAACCTGCGTGATCTACATTAGCGAAGATTGTCAAATACGTATGTATGTAATACATATTCAAAGACATGTCGGATTACAGGGGGCGCCGGATTATCGGGGGTCCACTGTAGTTGCATACCTATTCAGGATGCTGACGATAAAATTCGTCAAGATCCTAATGGTTCTCCGACTTAGGTGCAACTGAAAGTTCAGGATAGATACAAATTCTGCAACATTTCATTATTGGTTTGACTATGGTAGAAGCAGTTTATAAATAATGAAAAAATATATATATAATATTTATTTATATACGTATACAAGGATGCAGTTTTAAATAAATTAAGAACAACAAATAAACCCTGGTTCATCGATTTCTTTGTTCTCGGAGCGTCCAACCATATTTTGTTTAAGTTGTCGGTTCTCTGTTTACCAACTTTGTGACGTTTGCGAATAAACATAACCTCACTTATGCGATTCTATACATTGTCTTCATCATTGTACACATTGTTTTCATTGTATACGTATTATATACATCGAGACGTAGACAATTAATGTATACGCGTAAACGCCCATCACTGATCAAGACCTTCAATATAGCCCACCTTGGGAGATAGTTGATACTTTTGCAGAATATTTTATAATGGTTTCCACAAAATCTGATGCATCTAACTACAAATAATTAAGGCCCGCTAGCTCTACTATTGCATTGAACAGTATTAGTGAAGATGATACTATTCGCGCTTCTAGGAAACTAAAAAACAAAATGACTTCAGGATTCGATAGTGTTCCCAGTTTTATAGTAAATGATTGTATTTATGTGTTGGCCAAACATCTGTGTGCGATTTTCAATCTAATGCTATCAACATATCCCTCGATCTGGAAAATGACGAAGATTTGGCCGATTTTCAAAAATGGTGATGTCAGCGATGTTTGTAGCTATAGGCGGATATCAATACTTTATAATTTTAGCAAGATTTTTGAGACCCTAACATACGATGTCTTGTATGGCTCTCTGTTTCTGACAATCGGCATGCGTTTATGTCTGGGAGGTCAACAGTCACAAACTTGACTCGTTTAAGGCAAGAAATTTCTGAGGTTTTGGATGATCAGGGACAATTGAATGTCATATACACTGTCATCCAAAAGACCTTCAAACCTTGTTATTAGCTAAGCTCGAGTCTGCTGACTTGGCTGACCCTTAACTGCTTCCCATAAAGTGATATATCCTGGAAAGGATCCAAAACTTATACTGCAACAGCTGATGTACCTCAGGGGTCCAATTTAGGACCTTTGTTGCTCATAATCTTTATTAATCATTTATCGCTATCTTTGCCGTGCAAACATCTACTTTATGCTGACGATTTGAAAATCTATGCTGTTATTAATAATCTCAATGACTGCGTTCTGTTGCAAAACTACTTGAACTTTTTCTACCCATGGTACTCTAACAATACACTTAATATTAATACTTCAAAATGCAAGGTTATGTCACTTAGTAGAAAACTACATCCTATAGTATACGATAATTATAACATTGATGGCAACCTGCTAGAGCGGACCTCGACTTTCAAGGATTTGGGTGTCGTGTTTGACGCTACACTGACATTTAATGACGACATCCTCCATATGGTGAATACAACATGTAAAGCATTAGGCTATTGCGTCAGAAATTGGTTGGGCTTCGCTGATATCGCAACATTGAAGCTCATATACAGGGTGGCGCATTGAAAACGAAACAGGCGCATTTACTGGCAGCTCAGTTTTTTTTTTTTTTTTGAAAAACGCTCAGACCCGTCGACTTTGTTTTTAGTAAATACGCCTGTTTCATTTTCGATGTGCGACCCTGTATTTCATTTTTATAAGGAGTAAGCTGGCGCACGCATCTGTCATCTGGTCTCCTACCTCAAACCTACAGAGCGAGCATTGAGTGCGAGCAGCGTAAGGCTCTTAAATATTTTTATGATATCATTTATTTTTAGAGCATAATAAGAAAAACTGCTTCACAAAAAAAAATCGGTACTGGCAAGCAAATAACCGGAGCGAGTTCAAACTTGTACTGAAGGCGGATCACATGTTCCCCTGTCGCCCCTCCAAGCCCGGCGTCTACAGTGTTGCCAGATCGAACGCTACGTCGCCAATCTTATTACTTAATCTACAGTCCTCGTACATGTTCGTAATAGATGGTTTGCTAAGAGAGACTAACTTGTACCGAATATGATCCGTAATTAATTGTGTAGGAGGTGCAGGGTGAACCTACTCGACGTGATTTTTTTGGTACGTGACATAGCATACTTAGCCTTCTAGAAAACGCCACAATGTTACTCCAATACGGATTTTGGCTTTCATGATATCCCTTTTAAGGCAGAATAAGCACGGCTGCTGAGAGAAACAATTTTAGAGGATTTGTCACGGAAAATCGATGCAAAGCTTTAAACCTACAACCAACCGAAGCCGGATATCAGCGAACTGCAAGATGTTCTTCGTTAAAACAGCTCAAGTCAACATGTGGTACACTGGAATTAATATAAGGATTATGCAGGGCGAATATACGAGGTCTGTTCAAAAAATAGCCGAACCCCATTGTTATTTCTTTTCTTTTTAAATTTCGGGTTATTGGTCTATGTTCAAAATACTATCCTCCCCTACCAATAACGATGATTCCGCTTTGAAAGACAGTCCTGCTAAACCTTTGATCGCTTTTGAAAAAATTGTTCACGAATTCATTTTTCAATTTTTGTGAAGCTATTTATCACATTCCTCTCGGAATTTACCAAAAAGTGATGGAAATCTGATCACAACGAAAAGATATTGGAGGATCAAATCGGTACCTCCATTTTCTGCCCTCTAAAAATACCGAACTGCAACGTCGCATTAGCGCCTAAGGTGGTTAAGCAAGTAGTGGCGAAATGATATGGACTATAGAAGAGTAGCGTCACTCCGTTGTTAAAACAGTTTTTGTCGACGTGTCTGAAATTATATTGTGGTATGCAAAATCCTACATACAGTTTAACTGTGGTGTCTGTGATATAGCAGGTGGTGAGGAGGAAGGTAAACATTCAATTAATGAGGTAAGTTGACCTCAGAACGTTTACTTGCCGCCAAACTAGCAGGAAGTAGAATGTTGATATTTTGATGCTCCGCTGATGATGTAATGATGTTAACATATCTGGAATTTGAGACATCGTCGCTTAAGTTGTAACATCACGAAACTCAAAAAAATTACTTATGTATTTACTTGAAAAAGCCACCGTGATTGCCAGAACGTCATCAGTAGGTACTATCAGCAAATGAGGGTTCATTTGCGACTAGACAAACATTTTTTTTATATTGAAGATGAGCATGGAGGATTATAAGATCATTCGATAGCAAATCCAAGGACCCGCCGTTCTTTTTGCTCTCCTAAAAATTTGTTAGTTTTAAGTTACACCGTGCTGGAACTCTTTTTATTGAACAACTAAATTTTTGTGATTCATTAGCGGCTAGTACCGAATAGAAGAATATATGATACAAAGTACCTATTTAGTTTTACATCCTACGAGCAATGGTAAAAATTCCCAAAGTATTTTGAGTTTTATATTTTTATAAATAGATGTCATGTTCCATTTTTTTATTAAATTTCATACTCTTCAGTCTATATTATTTATGCTCACTGAAAAATCAATATGAACATTTAAAAAACAAACAAAGTAATTGTTTTCATCTACACTGATAAAGCTTTTAGGATGTGAGCTCAAAGTTTGGAGAATCTGCTTTCTTTTCTGGCTTTTTTTTTATATCGAAACAGCCGCGCAGGCAGAAGCCTAAATGCCGGAACACCGCGGCTGCTATGATGATACCAAAGAAATTTTGTTAATACGATTTTTGAACTGCCTAAGGTTAGTAGAACTGGGAAAAGCTTCCTCCCTTAGATTGTTCCACAATCTAGACACCCTCGGGACAAAGGAGCGGTCGTATCGGCCAGTTCTGGATGTACGAAGCTTGACACGGTTAGGATGGGACGCCGAAGTCAGGCGGGTCTGTCTGGCAGGCACATCGCGCGGCGGCATCATGGAAGAGAGCTCTGAGGAGCAAAGCCCGTTGGTGTAGCGATAGAAAAGAGCTAGATCGCCGACGACCCGCCGGTGCGAAAGAGTCCCTAGACTGTCTGTTAGAGAAGAGTCATCGATCAGTCGGACCGCCCTCCTCTGGACAGCATCGAGCATGGACAATGTAGTCGGGGCGGCAGCACCCCAAATGTGTGAGCAATACTCAAGGCTAGGCCTTATCTGGGCCTTGTATAGAGTGAGAAGGTCATGCGGAGAAAAGTACTTCTTAGCCCTAAACAAATAGCCTAGCTTTTTCCCAGCAGCTGCAGCTATTGAAGAGATGTGTTCGTGCCAGATCAGGTCCTCGGTGATCTGGACTCCGACCACCCGAAATGAATGGCTCTTTGGTAGAACTCGACCGTCCATCGAAACTGTATGAGCGCTAGGACGCTTTTTGTTCGTCAAAGTACAGTACTGTGTTTTGGAAGCATTGAACTGTACAAGATTGTTGCGCCCCCAAGCAGTGATAGCCTCCAGGTCTCTTGTCAGAGAAGAAGTCGTCGCTAGTCTTCTTTTTTCCAGCTCAGCGGCAGAGATCGGCTTGTCACTCTGAATTCCTGCATGTAGAGTGCTGTCATCAGCGAAGCTGTGGATTGGGTTGATCGTGCAGGAAAGGAGGTCGTTGATATGTAAGAGAAACAGTGTTGGAGCCAAGACCGATCCCTGGGGAACACCCGCGTTGACGTTGTGGGATGAAGAGGAGAATCCGTCAATTACGACGGATACCTTGCGGCCAGAGATAAAGTCAGCCACCCATCTGCAAAGCTTTTCTGGGAGGCCGTAGGACGGAAGTTTGCTTAAGAGGGCAGCGTGCCACAGCTGATCGAACGCTTTCGTGATGTCAAGAGCAACGACATGAGCCTCACCATGAGACTGGATGAGTTTACTCCACAGTTGCGTGACGTAAGCTAGGAGGTCCACTGTGGATCGTTTGTGCCGGAAACCGTACTGCCTGTCGCTAATCAAGCTGTGACGTTCGAGGTAGTCCAGAAGCTCGCGATTTATGCACCTCTCCATCACTTTACTTATAACAGAAAGCAGAGCTATAGGCCTGTAGTTGTAAGGGTCAGTCTTAGATCCTTTTTTTGGGATGGGCTGTACATGAGCAAATTTCCAGTTTTCTGGGAAAGTGCCGGATTCATAAGATATCTGGAAGAGACGCGAAAGAACTGGAGCAAGCTCCGCTGCACATCTCTTCAGTACAATGGCAGGAATCAAGTCCGGACCAGAAGCTTTGTTGATGTCGAGCGACAAGAGCACTCGTCTTACGGTCTTATGCCTGAATGTTACCTCCCGCATAGTGTGGGGAACCCTTTGAATTGACGGCACTTGGGCGTTGGTGGGGACGTCCATGGTGGAGTCGGCAGCAAAGATCTTGGCTAACACTTCCGCCTTGGCCTTTGAGTCGAATACAATAGTTCCATCCTGACACGTAAGTGGTGGAAGGCTACTGTGTGAGAAGTTCTTTTCAATCTGCTTGGCCAGCGTCCAGAAAGACCGACTGCCATTGCGCTGCGACATTACCCTGTGCCTAAGTTTTATATCATGCTGGTTTTTAGCATTGCGAACCGCTTCGTTATATTTGTTTCTGGACTCGACGTCGGATTGTCTGTTCTCTAGGTTTTGTAAGTAGGTTCTGTGGGCCTTGATCTTCCGCTGGCGAGCAGTGTCACACGATTTGTTGAACCAGCCGTTGGGCCCTGGTTTAGGAACTTTCATTGTGTGAGGGATGTATTCCTCCATTCCGACGTGGATAATTTCGGTTATTGAAGAACAGACAGTCGACGCATCCGCGTCAGTGAAACAGACATCTCTCCAAGGAAAGCTAGAGAAGAAGTCTCTGAGCCCCTCCCAGTCGGCATGTCCGTAATGCCAAGTTTTGCGGCCTATGCGAGTTTCTGCTGCCACAGCGGCTTCTGACCGAAACCTAACCTCCACAACACCGTGATCTGAGTTACCCAGGGGGGACAGGACAGCAGTGCTGTAAGGGGCAGGATGCGTGGTCAGAAAGAGATCCAGCAGGCTACTGGCGTGTGACGAGACGCGGGGGAAAAAAGTAGGGCTCGTCACCAGCTGGGTCAGCCCTTGAGTAAGAGCAAACGCTTCGACTGCACGACCTGCTGCATCGGTCTTATTTGAGCCCAACCAAAGCTCATTATGGGCATTGAAATCACCGAGAAGAACTACCTCTGAAGCGGGGTGATTGATGTTCAGGAAGTCGATCTGGACGGCGAGGTATTCGAGTAGGTCATCCCAGTTATGGTTCGAGGGAGAGCGATAAAGGCAGCAAATAAATTTGGTTGATGTTTTGGAGTTGAGGCGAAGCCACAGAATGTCCCTCCGGTCTAATTCCAAAGAAAGATCCCTGGAGCAGGAAAGACTGCTGCGGACAAAAGCCACAACTCCCCCGTTCTTTCTCAGATTGAAGTGCACCTCGTAGTTTGGGAAGTTGAGATGGTTAATCGGTGCAGTCTCTGAGATTTTTGTCTCCGCCAAGAAAAGCACGGCGGGACGATTGGATTGCAGGTAGTGATGAACAGCATCAATGTTGCTGTTGATCCCGCAGATGTTCGAAAAACAAATTTTATCTTCAATGTTGTTCCCTCGAGCCCACCCTCCACCCGGACATTCCGCTATTACCAAATAGAAGAAAATATGATACAAAGTACCTATTTAGTTTTACATCCTACGTCAACGAGCAATGGCAAAAATTCTCAAAGTATTTTGTGTTTTATATTTTTATGGCATTTCATGATATACCCAGAAAGTATGTATTCCTTGTTCCAACATCGGCTGTAGTATGATGCGAAAAAATAGATGTCATGTTCCATTTTTTTATTAAATTTTATACTCTTCAGTCTACATTATTCATGCTCACTGAAAAATCAATATGAACATTTAAAAAACAAACAAAGTGATTGTTCTCATCTACACTGAAAAAGCTTTTAGGATGTGAGCACAAAGTTTGGAGAATCTGCTTTCTTTTCTGGTTACTAACTTTAACGGCCTTACGCCCATTTTCAAACTTGTGGCAGTACAATAATCGATTCCAAACTCTGTTAGAATCAGTATAGCAGTTACTGAGATTGCACAAGGAAACCAGAAAGACAGGTGGGTTATCGCCAATGGGTAGAGCGTTATAGCACCTTTTTTTCAAGCCTATTTTCCCATTTATCATATATTGCTTAGACAGTAACAGTAATAATATGAGTTACCCTGTATAAACACAATTACTCATGCCAAACTACGCATCACTCTGTAGAAATCAATTAAAACTAGGGAACCCATACGGATAAACCAGATGCCAGTAACACTTCTTCTCTTTATTCGTATATCTTGGTAGCCTCTAAGATGAGCTTAGATTATATTAAAAAAAAGTTGCGTTCTTTGGGGCGTACTTGCATGCTGTTGAGAAACTTGTAAAAATTTCATGGCTTACTAAGATATTTTGGAAAAACTAAAATTTAACCAAATCAATTATCAAGAAACTCGTTTGAGAGACCATCATCAACTTTATGTCCCGTATCTAATGGCATTTTTATACGAATTTAACGATATATCGCAAGTTACTTATTGTTTTCTTGTTTATAAGGAAAAATGCGATTCTTCTGACGTTTTTTTTTAAGTAGGCTTTGCAAACAAATGCTTGACTTGACGTAAATACCTGTCACCAAGATTGTTATTATTGTGTATTGTTGCTATTGCCTTATTATCCTCAAAGGTGCCAGGTGGTTATTTTAGCAATGAAGAGAAGTTTGACATGCTGACATTGTGCTACAAAAACGAAACGTCGGGCACAACATTTAAGATCACTATTCCTAAAAAGTGCCAATGAAAAAGTTTTATTAGTTATTTGATATTTCTAAAAATAAAGTCAGAAAAGATAGTAGTTTTTCTCAAATACCTCAGTAACCTACGAAATTTTTCAACGGCATGTAAATACGCCTCAAAGAGCGCAGCTTTTTCCAGTTTTCCTGATTAAACCTAAGCTGTATCTCCCACATACAGGGTGACTTCGAAGTTGAATCATTTATTTTAACAGTGAGTAGATCTGATCAAAAGAAATGTCTTTTTCCTTTACCATTTTTCTGGTAAAATTAAAGTAACAAAGTTATAGGCCCTTTAGAAGTTTGAGTACCGCCCTGTCTCAATAATAATATTATGTGCTCGTGTTTGGCAACAACGGATATAATCCGCCTTATCGTTCATCGCATCGGAAACAAAAAAGCGAAAGAATTTGCAACGATGTTTTTACAATTATTTTATTCAGTTGTATACACTCAATGTCAGTCGGTAACGCGTGAGTGAATAGTGGTGTCTGTTGCGTGGCTCAAACGAAATAAAAAATGGCACATGTTTATGCGGATCGGTTTCCCAATCGAGTACAACCAACCCCTCGTGCCTTATTAATGTAGTACTACGGGCTCGTGAATCAGGTGACTTAAGACCTCACAGGGGACGGAATGCCGGTGCTCCAAGACCTCACGATCAAATACAGGTCCGCACTGAAATACTTGTCGGGAGGATACTTTATAAAACAAGGTAATTTTTTTTTACTCTTTTTTATTTTTACACACATATTTTGGTTTAGCTTCCTTCTACAATCATTATCTGAAAATTAATGACTCAACTTCAAAGTCACCCTGTATATTGAGAACCCCATGCATAGGACCCTTATGTGGGACACCCTGTATGTATATTGGTCACCCTGTAGTGCTGGCACTGGTATAGAACGTATTCGCTTGAGATGGTAAAATCATATTTACTGCTCCAAAAGTCCAACAAAATCAAATCGATGGAGATGGTTTATATATCTTTATAGTAGCATTGACTTAAGAAGAAATTGTGTGTGGTTGAAAAAGCCACTTCTCCTATTATGGTGTTCCGATAACGATAGAATTGCTATATAAATTCTCTATAAGTTTCCGAGAATCCAATAAGACCTTAATCTAGGAAATGCGTTCTACAAGACAATACAACAATAGTCGAGGATATTCCGATATAAATGGAACTTTCTGCCGCGAGTTTTTACACGATGAGGCCATTACTGCTTGAGAAAGCATCAATTTAGTCCAGTTTAAGACAAACTCACTACTAGCTAAAGGAAAGCACCAAATAGTAATAATATTTATTCGCCAAAATACAAAAAATAGGCAAATAAATATGAAAAAACTACAAGAGGCATCGCCTGTGTGTGGACTATATTTTGATAACTAACAATCAGTCATACATATCAATAACAATTATTGTTAATTCTAAAAAGTATTATTATAATTGGAATTTTGTAGTTTTAGGGCCAATTTCACCAAAAACAGTCCGTTATTCTCCACCTATAGGGTAACAGACCGTCAAATACAACGAATGAGCTTCAAGTTCCAATCAACAAATTTTAGCAACCAATAGCTATGAAATGTTGAAAACAAAATACTGTCAAAGTATGAGATTGACAGCTTGTTTTTGAAACATCACCAGCTTATTGAATATTAAGAAATTACATATAATTCAGTCAAAATTTAAAGAAATGTTGGATTTTGGAATAAAATTCCTGTTTTAATTACTATTGTTGATTTTTTATTCATGTTTATATTATTTTCTTCAATTGATATGCGATACTGGGTGTTTTTTCCTATAAACCTCTCGCAGATATCCATTAAGCACCTACTTGATGACAGGCTCTACCAAAAGATATTGCTCGTTTCCAAACATTCATTCATTTACTTGCCGTTCATCAGAACCATTATGGTACCTTAGATTGATATTCCCACAAAACCATTCAGGTTTTTTGATATCCATACATCCATAAAGTTGAATATTTTTCATTGTTCAGGAACTGAACAAACATCCACACTATATTCACAGCGATTAAGAAATTCCCAAATCTAAGCCTTAAAGCTACCAGAAAACCTAATTTTTTTTCCAAAATTAAGTGGTTTTGTTTCGATTGGCACTAGAATATATAATTTAGCTGCTAAGAATTTAAATGATTTTCTGGTGTAATGTAAAATCTGCTTCAAAGATCGCGTTATTGGAGGTCTAAGCTGTGAGTTGTATATTATATGTAGCTAGAAGGAAACGGTAGTGCATAGAATGTGTATGCTAATAATATGTGTTAATGATAATTCAATTAGTTTCTTGTCTCAAAAACACTAACTTGAGAGATTCAAAGATAGAAATTGCACATCCACTTTTTGTTATTCATTCTGAAAATTGCATATGCAAATTTGCTGAATTTCAAAAATGAGAGGGAGAAGAAAAGAAAATCCCTGGTTAGTGAAGGAACAAGTAAGAAAAAGTAAGAAAATATCTATGGAAGTGAAAAGGCTATAACATTATATTTTAATTAAAGTCATTTGAATTTTACAGAAATTTATTTTGTGATAAAAATAGAAAATACAAATCAGCGCCTAGATGTGAAGCATTGCTGAAATGTTTGTAGTGTCATTCCTAATTTTTCTGTGATGTGGCTTAATTGCACACAACGCGGGCGCGGTGACGATTTCCCATAATGCTCTACAAAGTTTCTGAAAATACAGAAAAAACGAAAAAAAAACGTAATTTATAACTTCAGAAAGATCAACATATGAATAACCCGTCGGCCACAGCTAATAGATATACTTCATTGGTAGCATATTAAGTAATAATTTTCTCACAGAACAAATATCACTGAACACATGCAGACCAATACACATAATTATCCAGATGCGATCTTGCTATTTAACCAACTTTCTTCTCTACAGACTACTCGGCTTCACAAAACATATGCAACCAACAATGCGTATAGTTAATTCATTCATCCATAAATGGACGCTGACAGCGATCATAGCGAGCAAATGTGAAATGAACTATTTGCACCCTAAAAATTTACAAGTTAACTTTTTTTTTTGATGTTCCATAGGTTTTTTAGATAATAGCCATGGGGCTACTATGGGAATAATAAATCGCCATTTTGTAGCGGCCGTGGACTTAAAATGGCGGCGTTCCATGCATTGTTTATTGTCACCCGAACCGAACTTCTATGCGAAATGTTCATCTCGATTGCTTAAGTTTTACTGGCTCAAAATTCAGATTCAAGACTTATGTCACACATACCAACATACTAACAAGTCAAATTGAAAATAAGCTTGTAGAAGCACCCCTTATCCATGCTTCAATTTTAATTCGACACCCTTGGTAGTGGAGGCTTTTTGTAGCCGTATTGCCGCAAAAGCGTAAAAGCGTGTCATGTATGCCTTTTGAAAGTTGAGGATGAATCCGCCAAATCCTGTTCACCTGACTGGGATATATCGCAAGGATTTCTCTTTGATGAAAAATTCTATGGGAACTGCTCATCCCTGAAAAGATTTCTAAGCCGAGCTTCTGTGTTATCACGTTCGGAAGTTACAACGATTTTTAATCCCAGGCGCATAAAGAGGCGTATTATGAGTTTATCGTGTATATTTGTATCTATTCGGGCTTGCTAGCAATTTAGCCAAGGCGTCAAAGGGGCTCTGGAATGCCACAAATTTGACCTGGAACATTATGGACGAAAATCGATCGATTGCGAGGTTTCTCAAACTTTGTGTTTTTTTTTCAGTCTCCCGAAACCATTAACGTAGTCTACCTGAAGAGAGCCAACCTTATAGTATATTCCTGCGTCAGAAAATTATCTAACCTGAACTGAAATAACGTAGCAACAGAGTTTAGAATTTTTTTGATGTGAAAATGTGATGTAACCAAGTATGTTATACAGTCAAAGTCACGAAAGATGACTCTTACGTCATACCATAAATTGTACTGAAGTAATCAATGGACGTACGTCGATGATAAAATCACGAGTCAGAAACATAATGACATTTATATTATGATTTTGCGAAGTTAGGTTATTTCACGGATTATTTTTATTTTCATTTTATTTCACGGTTTTGAGTGATACCTTAATACTATTTTTAGTAAGGAGTTTTTGTTTTGAAAAAAACAGTTATGTGTAGTATACCTTAAGACAGGAACACCAAATATGATCGATCATCCAACATGAAAACATCGTCTATCTTTGTCGGATATATGCAAATTAGCAATACAGTTTGTTTAGACAATAAAATTCTGTTTGTCTCTGTCTAACATATCAGAAACTTCATTAAATATATTCACAAATCGCTGTCGTTTGTCTTTACTAAAGACCAAAGTGATGACGTAATCGTCATCTTCAGTGATTTCGACTATATGCTATATACTGATATAGTTTTATTTTAATAAAAGTTGGTGAATGTACTCATCTTACTGTAAATAACAAGTGAAAAAATTTTCAGCCTTATCAGTTGGACATTCCTGTTTTTATACTGCTTTTTTTCAATTCACTAACGCTGTAAAAATGAATATTTCAGCCGCAGTAAAGAATCAACGTTGGCGGATTTTGGTTGTTGACATCCTTTACGATCGGTTACGATGCCTAGAGTACGAAGACCTGTACGATTTCGTCAACTTAGTGAGTTTGATAGGGGCCGTATAGTGGAACTTCGGGAAGCTGGACTTTCTTTTCGGGCAATTGCAGTTAGAGTGCAAAGAAGTGTAGACACTGTGGTTAGGTGTTGTCAGGCATGGCTTCGAGAAGGCCGTACGCAAAGAGCAAGGGGCACTGGACGCCGCCGTAGAACAACAGACCGTGAAGATCGCCGCCTAAGATTATTGGCCTTAAGGGATCGTTTCTCCACTGCAAATGAATGGTTTGCAGAACACGGAAGACCTATTGGCATGCGAAGAGTTTACCGACGAATGAGAAGTTTTGGCTTGTTTTCATACCGGCCACACTGGGTCCTCCCTTTAACTCGAGAACACCGACGTAATCGCCTTGAGTGGTGCAGACAACGGTCACTCTGGGATCAGGAATGGGACAGTATTGTCTTTAGTGTCGAGTCTCGATTTTGTTGAGCCATGCACGATGGTCGTGCCAGGGTTAGAAGGCGACGTGGTGAAAGGAGGAATCCACAGTTTTTTGTTGAAAGACATGTTCATCACACTGTTGGAGTTATGGTTTGGGGTGCTATAGCTTATGGTTCCAGGTCACCTTTAATCTTCATCAGAGGTAACATGAACGCGCAGCGTTATATCCACGAAGTTCTAGAACCCCATCTTTTACCCTATCTTGACACCCTGGCAGATCCAACTTTCCAACAAGATAATGCCCGCCCACATGTTGCAAGAGTCACAATAGACTTCTTTCATCATAATGATGTCACATTGTTACCATGGCCACCAAGATCTCCCGACTTATCCTCAATTGACGTGTGGGATATGATGGGTAGGAGATTGCTCAATTTGCAACGTCCTCCTCAGACTCTAGAAGCACTTCGTGAGGAGTTGGTGATTGCCTGGAATGAGATACCACAGGAGGACATTGACCACCTGATCAGAAGCATGCCTACGCGCGTTGGAGAATGCGTAGCACATCAGGGTGCATCCACACATTATTAAAGGTCAAAGGGCTTTAAAGAAGTGCAATCATTTTGAAATGTTTATCATTTACTTATTATGCTTTATTAAGTACTTACACAAAATTTTATTAAAATAAAACCATTTAAACTGGGTGTTGGAATTTATATGTCACTTAGTATATAGATGTCACAAAATCTCATTAATACGCTGCAGTATCTCATTTCATCTCGAATAATTTCTTGACCGTGGGAATATGGTATAGGTTAGCTATCATCAGGTAGAATACCCACAATACGAAATTGGACAATAAGGGCAAAATAATAAAAAAAAATTGTAGGAGATGCTTGAAAATCCAACTGAAAGTTCAATTAACGTCATAATCATAAAAGGTGCAAAGTATTATATTCTCAATGTCATTTATATTTCTATTTTGAAAAAGGATACTGAGGTAGCCGAAACGTTGATAAAGAATCAGTCAGATATATGTGGCATTTAAAACATGGAGTTTTACAAGACAATCAGACTTAACGCGCGATTCGCGAGTCTGATTGGTTTGGTAGAAAAAAATGCATTACTTACAGTACTTTCGCAATGAACATTTTTATCTGACCTTAAAATGTCCTTGAAAGTAATCGTCAGGTTCATTGTCACTTGAACTTGAATTCACCTGCAATTTGCAATTCAGGAATCAAACATATACTAAGTGACATATAAACTCGAACACCCAGTTTAAATGGTTTTATTTTAACAAAATTTTGTATAAGTACTTAATGAAGCATAATAAGTAAATGATAAAAATTTCAAAATGATTGCACTGCTTTAAAGCCCTTTGACCTTTAATAATGTGTGGACGCACCCTGATGTGCTACGCATTCTCCAACGCGCCTAGGCATGCTTCTGATCAGGTGGTCAATGTCCTCCTGTGGTATCTCATTCCAGGCAACCACCAACTCCTCTCGAAGTGCTTCTAGAGTCTGAGGAGGATGTTGCAAATTGAGCAATCTCCTACCCATCATATCCCACACGTGCTCAATTGGGGATAAGTCGGGAGATCTTGGTGGCCATGGTAACAATGTGACATCATTATGTTGTAAGAAGTCTATTGTGACTCTTGCAACATGTGGTCGGGCATTATCTTGTTGGAAAGTTGGATATGCCAGGGTGTCAAGATAGGGTAAAAGATGGGGTTCTAGAACTTCGTGGATATAACGCTGCGCGTTCATGTTTCCTCTGATGAAGATTAAAGGTGACCTGGAACCATAAGCTATAGCACCCCAAACCATAACTCCAACAGTGTGATGAACATGTCTTTCAACAAAAAACTGTGGATTCCTCCTTTCACCACGTCGCCTTCTAACCCTGGCACGACCATATTGCATGCCTAAACAAAATCGAGACTCGTCACTAAAGACAATACTGTTCCATTCCTGATCCCAGAGTGACCGTTGTCTGCACCACTCAAGGCGATTACGTCGGTGTTCTCGAGTTAAAGGGAGGACCCAGTGTGGCCGGTATGAAAACAAGCCAAAACTTCTCATTCGTCGGTAAACACTTCGCATGCCAATAGGTCTTCCGTGTTCTGCAAACCATTCATTTGCAATGGACCTGGTAGTGGAGAAACGGTCCCTTAAGGCCAATAATCTTAGGCGGCGATCTTCACGGTCTGTTGTTCTACGGCGGCATCCAGTGCCCCTTGCTCTTTGCGTACGGCCTTCTCGAAGCCATGCCTGACAACACCTAACCATAGTGTCTACACTTCTTTGCACTCTAACTGCAATTGCCCGAAAAGAAAGTCCAGCTTCCCGAAGTCCCACTATACGGCCCCTATCAAACTCACTAAGTTGACGAAATTGTACAGGTCTCCGTACTCTAGGCATCGTAACCGATCGTAAAGGATGTCAAGAACCAAAATCCGCCAACGTTGATTCTTTACTGCGGCTGAAATATTCATTTTTAGAGCGTTAGTGAATTAAAAAAAAGCAGTATAAAAACCGGAATGTCCAACTGATAAGGCTGAAAATTTTTCACTTGTTATTTACAGTAAGATAAATACATTCACCAACTTTTATTAAAATAAAACCATTTAAACTGGGTGTTCGGATTTATATGTCACTTAGTATACATGTTCCGCGTTAAAAAAATAATTCGATTTTGAAATGATCCTGATATATCGCATGTTAAATTTCTATTCTGAGTTATAGAGTAAAATGTGTTTCTTTTTTATTTAAGTAGGCGATGCAAACAAATGCCTGATGTAGGATTATGATCTTCTAACAGTATAATTTAAAACATCACGTAACATTTCTGGTGTAATCATACTGAATGCTTCCATAACACATTCTCGTAACTGCTGTTTCAAAAGTATGCTGATAAACTTGGTTTCTAATAAAACCCAAAACAAAAAAGCCCTGGGAGCTAAATCCGAGGAACGTGCTGGCCAGTACACTTCACTGAACGTTCAAATCAACCCAGAATATCAGGTAGTCTTCTAGATCATATTGCAGCAATTAAAAGTACTGTTCTGTACTTAATGAATTGTGGTAAATAAATGGACCTAATATTATTCTCCCTAGAATTCCACACCAAATATTAAGCCCAAAACGTTCTTGGTCTAGATACTTTTCTAGCCCGCAGATTTTCTTGAGCCCAGTAAAGAGTGTCGCCGCGATTAATGACCCCATTATTAGTGACCATACTTTCGTCGGACCATTTTTTTAGGACACCCTGTATATGTATAGATATAACAGTAACATGGAATGTATTACTGTTATTTCATTTAAAACGTTGACCAACGTGAAGTAGAAATAGAAACATAATATTTTTTTTATTTCAGACCTAACCAGCGGAAGATGAAGAACCATCGCAATTTTCTCCATCGACGTGAGAATATGAGGTAGATGGAGAGTTGTCGTGATGATATCTCTATTTTTCTCCATACCGCTCACTTTAGTCTCTGTCATTGGTCTCCTTCTCAACGGATACATCCTCACAGTAGTATTACTCACTAGACAGGTAAGCGCAGTTATTTTTATTATACTTTAATCTCCACTAAGGCCTCAGGCCTGGGTACCAGTGAATACCGTGGAACTATACGGGGATGCAGGGTAAAAGGGGCGTCACACGAACTTTCCAAAGAAAATGGCGTCAAGTAGGTTGCCCCTACACCTACTGTAACGGTTTCACCGTCCGATTGTGTTTATTAAATCACTTCTCGATTATCATTTCAGAATCGCAAGTCATTAATCCCACCGACTGAGCTACCGGAAGCTAATGGTAACCCCCTTTCTGTGATTGTGCAGAAAAGTTGGAATCTTCATTGCATTCCATCTTTTATGGACTTTTTGCGGAAAGGAAGCGTTACAAAAATTGGCGCCCAACGTGGGGCACGATTGGTGTTTGGCTTTGTCGACAAGTGGTTTGCTAGTGGAAGATTGGCAGACAGCTACATAGTTTTCAAAATTCTTTAAAACTTCAATTTATGTAACGCTTCCTTTCCGCAAAAAGTCCAGAAAAGATGGAATGCAATGAAGATTCCAACTTTTCTGCACAATCACAGAAAGAGGGTTACCATTAACTTCCGGTAGCTCAGTCGGTGGGATTAATGATTTGCGATTCTGAAATGATAATCGAGAAGTGATTTAATAAATACAATCGGACGGTGAAACCGTTACACTCGCATCCAATATAAAAAAACGGTGCATTACTATTTTCAAAATATGAAAATCAAAAGAAATTAACAAATTCCATTAGGAATTCAAGTCATATAACAAAATAATTTACAAGTACTAAACCAATGAAAACTTGATCACGAAGGTATATTAATCAAAAAAGATGTTAACTAAGTGCAGTTCTGATTCCACAAAAAAAATTGTCGGGCGCCAGCAGTCTGCAAGCATATAAGAGACATTTATGAAATTCTCAAAAAAATACAATAGTAAGCAAAATATTAAAAGTTTCATGAGTAATAAATGAGAAACGAAGTGAGCATATGTAAAATGTAAAATAGCGAAACGAAAATCCCAAGATATTTTAACAAATCATGATACATAAGAGTAATGCCGCAAGCAAAAATTGTATGCAAAAGTCTACGATATATGTAGGTGCAAAATTGGAGTTATAAAAAAAACAATCTAATGAACAAGAAATAGAAATAAATATGATAGGTAAGAATTCGAATTTTGATTTAAAGCAAAAATATGAGAGAAAGACAACTTTCTAGGGTCACCATAGGTGCACTCCAAAGCCCTAGACAAGAATGTCTATAGTCTATGGAATATTTTCATGTGGATCACTGATATCATCAGCGCACTTCAAAGTCTACACTGAGAATAACCATACATTGTAAAATGAAAGTTAAGTTCAAATATGAAATATTACAAGATTAGAAAAACTATAATAATTTACCAGTGTAAAGTATTAAAAGAGAATTACTATACTGAATCTATAAGAATTGGCGATTACTTCAAGTCAAGACAGAAATTGAAAGAAATAAGAAATCGGAAAAAAACTATGAGAGCAGACTATCAAAACAAATGCAACAATGCAAAAGCAAAATCACCAGATATTTCAAAATCTATAGCAAAACATGAAAGCAATGTCGCAACCAAGCTCAAGACTTAGCAATACGCACAAATGTGCACAAAGGCTGAAAGCATATATGTAAAATCTCAAGAAGGAATTGACAATTACTTCAAATCAAATTGAACTGATTGAATTGAACTGAGACATAAATTACTATATCAAAAGTGAGTTTTACTTATACGCCAGAGGTTTCAAGAGTTTATCAATACGCACAGATTTGCAACTAGGCGGAAAGCATATATGACAAGTCTCAAGAAGAAAATAAAATGCATATGAAGAAAACACTTTCAATTAAAGAAACTGTGGATAGTACAAGACCCTCAAAGGCATACATCGCAACGAATCTATGTAACTATCCAGACTACAAAATACTGTCAAAGTTCAAAACCACTCAAAAATATGTGAACAAACATCAAAAGTTTGAACCAAAAATCAATGTAAGTCTGTGCTCTCGAAGAAAGTTATAATGAATTCAAAAAGAGGATACTATCAAAAACTTCAAAAGTAATAGACTTCAAAAATAGAGGTACGTAAGTATGTAAAAGAAATTCAGAAAATATACGCATAAAAACATTATAAAATATTATACACAGTATTTGTCACATGATTTTGATCGGGAATGCAATTTAAATTTCGAGTACACTCAGAAAAATGAAATATTCAAAAGATGAAGTATACACATTAAATTGGAATCAGAAGAATAATTATGAGTTGTAAATTTTGTAAATGGTGGACTGACGTAATAGTTCAAAAGGTTGAAAGAACAACGATGACAAATGTCCAAAGTAAACATTCAACTGCCTTTTACAGAAAATTAGCTTAACAATTATCAAAGGAAATTCTTGTCCGTTCGCATCTGTACTAGGAAATAAACATAGGAAAACCTACTCGCTCCAATGTACAGATCGAAAAACTCGCCCCCTTCGATTGAGCATAAATTGGCACCCGCAACGTGAGGCTTCGATTGGTGTTTGGCTTTGTCGACAAGTGGTTTGCTAGTGGAAGATTGGCAGACAGAACATAGTTTTCAAAATTCTTTAAAACTTCAATTTATGTAATGCTTCCTTTCCGCAAAAAGTCCAGAAAAGATGGAATGCAATGAAGATTCCAACTTTTCTGCACAATCACAGAAAGGGGGTTACCATTAGCTTCCGGTAGCTCAGTCGGTGGGATTAATGATTTGCGATTCTGAAATGATAATCGAGAAGTGATTTAATAAATACAATCGGACGGTGAAACCGTTACGCTACCGGTAGCTCGCAAAGGCTATTCGGTGGCTCACATATTTTAAATATCATAGAAGCTTCCGTAAATTTTGTAAGTTCTCATAATATACACAAGCAGTGGCAACACCGCTGTGAGCGATCTGTTCGAGAACGATCTCGATTATTTTGAACGAAATAAATACGCAAGGCGTGGCAGCAGTGTGTTCAGCTTAAAACTGAACGGCACAAAGTCCAGCGGTTAGGTTAGAGTTGGCCTGCAATTAAAAACACTATAAGCAGTAGTAAGAAGACGAAGACATACAATTTCTATTCGGAATATTTCTTTACAGAAGTTAAATGGAAAAATGTACAGGGTGTCCCAGAATATGCGAAATGACCTCTCAATTGCGGTACAGACCTAACAAAAAAAACGTGTAACCTTTGCGTTAAAACAAACATTCAGTTTTTTTGAAAAAGTATGACATTGGTCAAACTTTTGACGACAGGTGCCGCGTTTAGGGTTTATTTTCATTTTTTGTTCACTATTATTATTAGCGAATGATTGAAGCATGAAACTACAAACAGTTTTATTCTAAAAGTCACGTAATTTTGAAATCGCAGCGCTATTTTGGAATTTTTTTTCTGCATCAAAAAGTTTCTTGTAACTTCGACTAACAGTGGTATAAGAAAAATGTATGGGACTTGTTTGGCAAACCTCTCCGAAAAATAGCCCAGTTAATGAAGATTCGAAAATGGTACAAACCAGGTAATTTACCTCAACAGAGTAGGAGAATAAAGATTCTTAGAGTGCTAGGGCGAAATGGGTCGAATTTCAGAATTACACTTTTCAAATCGTAATTGCTTTTCACGTTGATCGAATGTTCAAACTATTGTTACACGGCTCAATACTTGTTTAAAAAAGTACAAGAATCAAAAACTGGTGTTTCAATGTAAGGTAAACTTGAGAAAACACAGAAAAGTACTTTCAATTTTCAACTTTAATCAACCAAAAACATCAATAAAGAAGTAACCAATTACGATTCTCATAAAAGATGTTCAAAGTGTCTGCCACCAGTGCGAATACACAATGCACATCTTCTCAAAAAATTTTGTTTTAGGCCCCGCAAGCTCATAACAGAAATTTGTTGTGCAGCGTGGTTAATACGGTCTCTTAATTCGTCCAGGGATCCAATCGGTGTGTTCGGTCGCGAATAAATTTCATCTTTGAGGCAACCCCAATAAAAGAAATCTAGAGGTTTTAGGTATGGAGACCTTGGAGGCCATAGAATTGGCCCCAGACGGCCAATCCACCGCCTAGGAAAAGCCTCGTCAAGGTAGGCCCTCACTTCACGTGAAAAATGGGCTGGGCATCCGTCATTTTGTAGCCACATTGTTTGTATTGAATCCTCTGGTTCTTCTGCTAAAAGTCTCGGCAATGTGTCTCTCGATAGTTCTAAATAATTTGCCGAATTTGATGTTGCAGGTAATTCCACTGGACCCACAATTCTGCCGTTAAAAATCCCAGTCCATAAATTGATTTTGAACGGGTACTGAGAACGGTCCTCTCTTATTAAATGAGGGTTTGATATTTGCCAGCTATGTAGATTGTAGAGATTTGCGTAGCCATCTTTCTTACAGGTGGATTCGTCACTCCACAAAACTCGATTAAAAAAGTTAGGGTCTTCTTGGCTTAGCTCGATCATTTTCGGCAAAATTGTACACGCGGTGCATAATCTCTATTTAAAAGAGACTGCACTTTTTGCACGTGATACGGATGGTATCTTAACGTTTGCAGTATTCGGTGTGCCGATGATCTTGGAATGCCAGTTCTTCGTTCAATAGCGCGCAGCGACGTCGACGAATCTGTTGTTACGTGCTCTACAACAACATCGTCGTTATGTCTCCGAGGTCTTCCTTCACTACAAGGACCACCAGGAAATCGACCCTGTGAGTAAGCGTTGTGTACTCTTAAAAATACTCCATAAGCTGGGTGCTGACGGTTCGGATACCGCTCAGCGTAAATCCTGGCAGCTTCCCTGGCAGAATAACTTGCTCCACCTCTAGTGTTAACACGCCTTGTTTCTCCATAAACAAGATGCATGTCAGCATACTCGCTTGCCGTGTAACAATGTTCATCTGGTCGTCAGTAGAGCCAAGATCGTAACAGTTAAATCACAGGAGACATTAGAATATAGGTGTACCACAGAGCGTCAAACGTCGTACTGAATAAAAAGGATGAGAGTGAGATCAGCATCGCGCCGCCGCGGGGGGGGCCACTAATAACACAATACGCTAGAGTGAGGCAGTATTGTTATCGCGATCCAGTTTTTACCTGTGCTGCCTGCCCCTGCCCCCCTTCTTACATTCTGGGAATAAGTGCGACAACACAAATAATTTTAGCCGACCTTGAGCGAGCTAGCATGGGGTTTGTTCAGTCTACCGAACATTGAAACAACTTTTTGATGCCGATTCTAAGGTTGCACGCAATGGTTTGAACGTACAGGCAATTATGATTTAAAAATTGTAATTTTGAAATTCGACCCATTTCGCCCTTGCACTCTAAGAATTTTTATTCACCTACTCTGTTGAGGTAAATTACCTGATTTGTACCATTTTCGAATCTGCATTAACTGGGCTATTTTTCGGAGAGGTTTGCCAAACAAGTCCCATACATTTTTCTTATACCACTGTTAGTCGAACTTACAAGAAACTTTTTGATGCAGAAAAAAAATTCCAAAATAGCGCTGTGATTTCAAAATTACGTGACTTTTAGAACAAAACTGTTTGTAGTTTCATGCTTCAATCATTCGCTAATAATAATAGTGAATAAAAAAATGAAAATAAACCCTAAACGCGGCACCTGTCGTCGAAAGTTTGACGAAAGTCATACTTTTTCAAAAAAACTGATTTTTTGTTTTAATGCAAAGGTTACACGTTTTTTTGTCAGGTCTGTACCGCAATTGAGAGGTCATTATCTAAGGTATCTTCCATTGCAATTTGATTCACATATTCTGGGGGGGTATGTTTGTTATGTAATACATCTGTTTCCGTTGCTAAAAAAGGCAATATCAAGAGGCACTATAAAATTATACATTCCAATTTTGAAAAATTATTCCCATTACGTTCTGCAATCAGAGCGGAAAAACTGAAACAATAAAAAAATCAGTTAATTGGACCACATACAATGTTTTTGAAAACAATCGACAAAAGTAAGGCTGCAACTGAAGCATTATACCGGGCGTCCCAGATAATTACACAAAAGAAGAAACCTTATGAAGACGGGGAAATGATAAAACAGGCGTTTTCAGAAGCTGCAGGTTCATTATTTGCCAGCTTAAGAAATAAAGACGAGATGGTGTCTGGTATTAAATCTATGCAACTTACTACTAATACAGTGATGAGACGAGTAGAAGTAATGAGCAATGATACAGTTTTACAGTTCAGAAATGACTTCGATAACTTTGCTTATTTTTCACTGCACCTGGATGAATCCACAGATGTCGTGACACCTCTCAGATGGCGGTGTTCGTCAAGATGGTTTTTAGTGATTTTACGATTAAACACCTTTTGTAGTTTATTCCACTAAAAGGACAGAACATTTTTTCTGCTTTAAATTTTCTTATTATCTTCAGCGTTTTTTTTTTTGTATTTGCATGTACTTACTTGAATTTTTTTTAATCCTGGTTGGTTCTGAAACACCGCTTGGGCTGATGTAACCCGCCAGGTAAAATAAAGGACATTTATTATTATTATATATAATATACAGGGTGACTTCGAAGTTGAGTCATTTATTTTAACAGTGAGTAGATCTGATCAAAAGAAATGTTTTTTTACCTATAACATTTTTCTGGTAAAATTAAAGTAACAAAGTTATAGCCCTTTAGAAGTTTGAGTACCGCCCTGTCTCAATAATAATATTATGTGCTCGTGTTTGGCAACAACGGATATAATCCGCCTTATCGGTTCATCGCATCGGAAACAAAAAAGCGAAAGAATTTGAAACGCTTATGTGTTTACTACAATTTTATTCAGTTGTATTCAGTCAATGTGTCAGTCGGTAACGCGTGAGTGAATAGGGGTGTTTGTTGCGTAGCTCAAACGAAATAAAAAATGGCACATGTTTACGAAAATGCTGAACTTATGGAAATGATTCTTATTTACAAAATGCTGCCGCGGAATAACGGATTTATGCGGATCGGTTTCCCAATCGAGTGCAACCAACCCCTCGTGCCTTGTTAATGTAGTACAAAGGGCTCGTGAATCAGGTGACTTAAGACCTCACAGGGGAGGGCATGCCGGTGCTCCAAGACCACACGATCAAATACAGGTCCGCATTGAAATACTTGTCGGGAGGATACTTTATAAAACAAGGTAACATTTTTTTTTCAATTTTTATTTTATTTTTACACACATATTTTGGTTTATCTTCCTTCTACAATCATTATCTGAAAATTAATGACTCAACTTCAAAGTCACCCTGTACATATATATATATATATATATATATATATAGATACGTATTCAAAACGCTAACCATCTATCACCCCCATATTTTTCTATGGCTGTGATAGTGCCAATAGCTGCCCGCAAGTTAACATTCAGGTCCTTGCGTCCCACACGCAGAAGTATCGACTGAGCGACACGCGTCGAACGGCTTAGCAGCGGGGAAGAGGGTGAGGGTAGTACCAACTATTCGTGATCGGTGGTTATTATGGCAAAATATCACACTGGCCGGCAGGGCGACTGGGCCGCTGCGCTATGAACCGTTGTTGTGGCGACGTTGTGCTCTGAAACCACGATGAGTAGGTCTGTTCAAGGGATAGTGGGGAAGAAGTATCATTTTATCATGAATTTGTTCATTGCACCCCTCGACCGCTTCCACGACGATGCAGCATCGCGCCGTGCACACTATGAGCCCCTTCCCACTTCAGTTGGCCCAACTATTGAAAACTTAGTTTTTTCTTATCAAACACAAATAATAAAAATGTAGCAAGGTGTTATAGGTTTAAAATATTAACAATGAATATTTTGATAATATATAGTAGAAAACACCAACTTTATCACTCCCTAATCAAATTTGCAGCATAAAAATAACACATGTTGCAATTACAGCATATCAACCTATTTACATTTCAATGCAAAATAAGTCTATAATGCATAGGTAGCTGTGAAAAATAAAAGCCATGACAATTGTTTTTACTAATCACAGCTGTCAGAATACGTTTAAAACAGTTTTGGGTAATTAAGGTTTTCAAAATGGGTAGAGGAAAGGTGATTAGTGAGAAAATTCGGTTACTGATAATTAAATTTTTTAATTCTGGGAAATCGAACTCAGAAATTGCAACTTTGTTAGACTTATCGCGGTACAGTGTGAAAAATATTGTTAGAAGATATAACGTAACTCGTTCAGTTAATATTAAGCCACGATATGTGAAAAAAAGTAATATCACAAATGCCGACCAAAGAGCATTAAGAAGAATAATCGTGAAAAACAGGCGTGCCAATTATTTACAATTAAGTGCTCTGAGGAGTGATGCTGTTGGAAGGAGAATTTTTTTGACATCCGGTCAAGATTTTGTGTTTCAGCAAGATGGTGCAGCGTGCCATACCTCAAAAAAGGCTTTAAAATGGATGGAAGAAAATAATGTACCACTTTTGAAATGGGTTTCTAGAAGTCCAGATCTGTCACCTATTGAAACTTTGTGGCACGAGATGAAAAAGGTTCTACGACAACATCCTGCTCGTACAATCACCGAACTGAGACAAAAGCTTCAAGAAATATGGGATTGTTTTACACCAAATTTCTGCCAAAACTTGGTTAACACTATGCCCCAAAGAATTTCAGGCGTAATAAAAATAAAGGTGATGTTACCCAATGGTAATCTTTCAATTGTTGCTTTGTTAACTTTTTCGCATATTGTTTATTTGTTCAGATGTTCTATTAGTTATAGGTCTAAGTGATTTCAAATATGTATTTTTTTACGACTAGAGTGTATCTAAAACGTTTTTGAGAAAATAAACTGTTTTAGAAGTAAATAGTTTCATGTTTAGTTTATAAAGGCATATTTTAGTACAAATCTTGAAGTGGGCCAACTGAAGTGAGAAGGGGCTCGTACGCCAACGATTGTCATTTCCAATTATTAGCACCTCGGACTTTTATCATCTAATTTTCCCGTTGTTACCGATATCAGAAGCTTCTTAATGATAGAACGTATTTGACTAATACTGAAGACATTTACAACCCCCTATCCCCTGCAACCCAAAACTCTCTAGTTTCAACCCCTACAAACGTCAAAAACAAACTTCAAGTGATTTTTATCTGTATCGTGTTTTTGCCCAGTCACCACTAAACCGATTTTCAAAAACATGGCAATGGTAGTAACCTTGTGAGAAAATTTCATCCAAATCTGAGTGGTACTTCTCAAGCTATAGGCGGTTATAAAATTAGCGGACAAACTGATAGTCAGACAGATAGATAAAATAACGGAAACTAGTGACATTGTTTTTCGTGATGTACATGTCATATAAGATTCAAAAAACATAATGTCTCAATTTCAAAATATTTCGCGATTACAAACTTCCAGTTCTGGATATGGAGTAAAATCGACTTTTGATAGATTAGTATTTCATAGATGGTGCTGTCGACAGCTATATGAGCATATATGAGCAAATAGCTGCCTAAGCTTTCCAAATAAGCAATTAGTGGTTAATGGTTAATTGAGACCCCACAGAAATCGAGAACACGTCGAAGTTTCAGAAATTCCATTATCAAACCGAATAAAGCCATAAAACGCACGTGGGGATGCGGAATAAAGTTTGAAATAAAGTTTTAAATCCCTCTTAGGCCGAGAATAGATGGGTAATTTGGAGGTGCTTTCTGTAGTTCACTTGGATTACCTCCGGCTTAGTGTTCTGTATACGTTTCCACCTCCGTTAAGGATGGATCTTTCATACACCTATACAAGGGGACCCAGAAGTTTCTACGTGAGTCGTTCCCGGATATACCTTTGGCCTCTAAAGGTATGGAGACAATTACCTCATTTAGTCTTTTAATAGATTTATGTTGCGGGCCTTTACGCCCTTACTAACACAACTTAATTTCAGGATGATATACTTTCTTCGGTCTAAAAATGTATACAGGGTGTCCGCAAAGTTGGGGTTTTCCTTTACACGACGTGTAGATCTTGAAAACATAAGCAATTTTTCTTAGTACCATATACACCAATGTCTTAAGGGAACCGAGATAAAGGGCTCTGCAACATCAAAAATATCTGAATACCGCCCTGTAGCCGCGACATCACCGACTGGTACAAGGTCACTGGCTGGGTCGGGGTCAGTGTGTCAGGTCAGTATGCAACCTTCAACCGACGGTTACGGTCACGCGTGTAGAGGTAATCGCGTAGACGAGAATCCCTCAACAAGTACTAGAGACGTGGCTAGAGAAGTGCAAGTATCAAAAACTAAAGTGTGGCAAATGCTGCGTGAAGAGGGGCTGTATCCGTTTCACGTCCAACGTGTACAAGCCCTTCAACCTGACGATTTTCCAGCAAGAGTGCGGTTTTGTGAGTGGTTGTTGCATCAACATGACAATAATCCGGACTTTTTGAAGTGCATATTGGTGACAGACGAATCTACGTTCACGCGTAATGGGGTGAATAACTTTCGCAACACTCATGTTTGGTCAGTAGAAAATCCGCACGCTGTCCGCCGGGCACATTTTCAACAAACATTTTCGGTGAATGTTTGGGCTGGCATGGTGAACGGTATTCTCCCAAATCGATTGGAAGGGATGCAATACCTAGACTTTTTACGCAACATTTTGCCTTCCTTGTTAGAAGATGTGCCATTAAGTGTAAGACAATCAATGTGGTTTCTGCGTCTGCTCGGTAGCGCATCAGCTACCACGTCTAATCTTCCGAATTGCTGTTTATGTTGGTAGTTTCCATTTTAAATTATAAACGAATTGAAGATTTAGAAAACCATATCGGGCAACATTTTGAACACTTGTCATTTACATTTTCAAGAGAATGACCCTGGGGGCCGAGGGTGAAACTGGGTTAAGTAGTTTTTGGTTGAAAAGTTGTCCCCCTTGGCAAATCTTTTGACGTGACTCGGCGTTTTTCTTTTAACTAGTGGTTTCTGGTTTTGAATTGAGGACTTTTAGATCTTCAAGGTCGCCTGTCTATCTTCAATGATGAGTTTGCGCACAGCATCGACGTTTTCCTGGGTGACTGCCGTTTTTGGTGCACCACCCTGGGATCGTCGCGAAGGCTCACCCGTCCACGTTTGAATTCTCCATACCAACGGGAAATTGTCGACTGATGTGGCGCTTCGTTGCCGAAAACAGACAGTAACTCAGCAAGGCATTCTTGTTGCGATAATTGTCTCTGAAAGTTGTAATAAATTATGGCGCGAAAATGTACTCGGTTGAGTTCCATTTTTCAAATCACTGGGTGACTCTTAAAAATTCACTATAGTGAGAGCACTGCACGTATTGTTGTGAAACTTTGAATTTAAGTTTACTAAAGAGTGAGGTTAAGATTCAGTACTGACGTTCGATCCGCGCGGCCTACTATGTTTCTATATGCAAAACTTAAAAGACATCCCTCGTAAAAAATGGGCTTTGCAAAATTTAAAATTGTTTGCACTGCCAACAAAATTGTTATACACTGTTACGAGTACTACCAAAATTATCAGAAAATTGTAAAACGCATAAGAACTTTTGGGAAAGATCTAAAACTTTTTTCTCGCGAGTCCGATGCCACTCCATTGGTGTTCAAAAATGGAGTAGCATTATCACTATGACTCTATACAATACCTGCTCCCAAATTCTGTCATAATATGTGCAGCTGTGTTTATGATTACAACAGACAAGTGGAAATGGTATAGATAGATAAATAACTTCGACCGATGAAAAGTAATGAAATATACTAAGTGACATATAAATCCGAACACCCAGTTTAAATGGTTTTATTTTAATAAAATTTTTACTTAATGAAGCATAATAAGTAAATGATAAAAATTTCAAAATGATTGCACTGCTTTAAAGCAGCAATTTCAAAATCACTGTTTTAAAGCCCTTTGACCTTTAATAATGTGTGCATGCACCCTGATGTGCTACGCATTCTCCAACGCGCCTAGGCATGCTTCTGATCAGGTGGTCAATGTCCTCCTGTGGTATCTCATTCCAGGCAACCACCAACTCCTCTCGAAGTGCTTCTAGAGTCTGAGGAGGACGTTGCAAGTTGAGCAATCTACTACCAATCATATCCCACACGTGCTCAATTGGGGATAAGTCGGGAGATCTTGGTGGCCATGGTAACAATGTGGCATCATTATGTTGAAAGAAGTCTATTGTGACTCTTGCAACATGTGGTCGGGCATTATCTTGTTGGAAAGTTGGATCTGCCAGGGTGTCAAGATAGGGTAAAAGATGGGGTTCTAGAACTTCGTGGATATAACGCTGCGCGACCATGTTACCTCTGATGAAGATTAAAGGTGACCTGGAACCATAAGCTATAGCACCCCAAACCATAACTCCAACAGTGTGATGAACATGTCTTTCAACAAAAAAACTGTGGATTCCTCCTTTCACCACGTCGCCTTCTAACCCTGGCACGACCATCGTGCATGCCTAAACAAAATCGAGACTCGTCACTAAAGACAATACTGTTCCATTCCTGATCCCAGAGTGACCGTTGTCTGCACCACTCAAGGCGATTACGTCGGTGTTCTCGAGTTAAAGGGAGGACCCAGTGTGGCCGGTATGAAAACAAGTCAAAACTTCTCATTCGTCGGTAAACACTTCGCATGCCAATAGGTCTTCCGTGTTCTGCAAACCATTCATTTGCAATGGACCTGGTAGTGGAGAAACGGTCCCTTAAAGCCAATAAGCTTAGGCGGCGATCTTCATCGTCTGTTGTTCTACGGCGGCGTCCAGTGCCCCTTGCTCTTTGCGTACGGCATTCTCGAAGCCATGCCTGACAACACCTAACCACAGTGTCTACACTTCTTTGCACTCTAACTGCAATTGCCCGAAAAGAAAGTCCAGCTTCCCGAAGTCCCACTATACGGCCCCTATCAAACTCACTAAGTTTACGAAATCGTACAGGTCTCCGTACTCTAGGCATCGTAACCGATCGTAAAGGATGTCAAGAACCAAAATCCGCCAACGTTGATTCTTTACTGCGGCTGAAATATTCATTTTTAGAGCGTTAGTGAATTAAAAAACAAGCAGTATAAAAACCGGAATGTCCAACTGATAAGGCTGAAAATTTTTTCACTTGTTATTTACAGTAAGATAAATACATTCACCAACTTTTATTAAAATAAAACCATTTAAACTGGGTGTTCGGATTTATATGTCACTTAGTATATTACTGCTCGTTTGAAAAAAAATGTCATCATATCTTAGGATCTGCGTACAACTCCCTGTTAGGTCTTTTATATTAGGAATATGTGCATATCAATTGTTGTATGTTATATTGAAAGTTTCCCATTCCAGGAGCCTAGCTCACCTATGTCTATAAACGCCCAGGACCAGGTATACAACAAGGGTTATTTTATATGCAAAACAAAGATCAAGGAGTGGAATTTACATAGCATAACTATGGATAGTCAGTGATATCAATATAATCATTTTTAATGGAATTTAAAGCTGCAAACCTACGTACTGTAACTAACGGGTGATTTTTTAAGAGGTATAGGATTTGATTTTAAAAAAAAAACACAAAAAATTTGAAAAAAACGATTAAATCTTTACTTGAGTAGATAGAACGGTCGATATAATTTAATGTTTAGAGATTATTTCATGTAAATGTTGGCCGCGGCTCCGCTTTAGATGGCCCATGCGCGAGGTCCAATTTTGGCACACTCTCTCCAACATATCGGCCGGTATCTCACGAATAAATGCTTCAATATTGGCTTCCAGTGCGTCGTTGCTGGTTTATCCCTGTAGACATTAGCCTTATCATGGCCCCACAAGAAATAGTCCAACGGCGTTAAATCACACGATCTAGGCGGCCAATTGACGGGCTCCAAACGTGAGATAAACTGTTCACCGAACTCGCCTCTCAATAGGGCCATTGTTTCGTGTGCGGTGTGGCATGTGGCACCGTCTTGTTGAAACCACATGTCAGCGAAGTCCAGCTCTTCCATTTTGGGAAAAAAAAGTTTGTTATCATCGCACGGTAGCGCTCGCCATTCACAGTTACGTTCCGGCCATTGTCGTCTTTGAAGAAGAACGGCCCGATGATGCCACCGGCCCATAATCCACATTAAATAGTGATTTTTTCGGGATGCATTGGTAGCTCTTGCAATGCTTCTGGCTGGTCTTCACTCCAGATGCGGCAATTTTGCTTGTTAACGTACCCATTCAACCAGAAATGAGCTTCGTCGCTGAACACAATTTTTCGATAAAAATGTGGATCTTCCTCCAACCTTACCAGCGCCCATTCACCAAATGGGAAACATTGTGGGAGGTCGTGTGGCTTCAATTCTTGCACCAGCTGTATCTTATAAGGTTTTACACCCAAATCCTGTCGCAAAATGTTCCACGTAGTGGAGTAACAGAGGCCCAATTGCTGCAAACGGCGGCGAATCGACATTTCACGATCATCACTAACACTGGCGGATACAGCCGCAACATTTCCTTCAGTCCTCACTCTACTTCTGCGTGTTGGTGGTTTAATGTCCAATAATGTAAACTGGGTTCGAAATTTAGTCACAAGCTTCCGAATAGCTCCCTCAGTAGGCCGACCAAATTGCCCATAAATTGGAAGCAGTGCTCGATGCACTCTCTTAACCGAGCATGAATTTTGATAGTAAAATTCAATAATTTGCAAGCGTTGTTCGTTCATAAGTCGATTCATGGTTAAATTATAGACCAAACTGAACAAGTTTGACAATGACAAAAGACACGATTCACGCGTCATCTGTCAAAAACCGTGTTGCCAAAAAGATACTATCAAAAAAATCACCCATTATAACAAATAAAAGATATTTCTATAGTGGATATTCTTGATGATACGGTTCCATCATACAACAAAACTACAGAGAGGATTTGTTCCGACTTTTTTCAAGTATCGTCAGGCTGACATTGGCACTGGCTATCCAGATATCTGAACTAGGTAACTGACTCCTAGCATGCATACCATTGGACTGGTATGGGTACCGGGTACGTAGACTGAGAATCTAATACCAGCTATTCGTTGAGACGTACGGGAAACTTCAAGAAAACGATAACCAGAATAGGGTTCAGCTTCCTCTCGACACAGTTTTCGCGCCTTCCATGCTTAGCAGTGCGCGTTGTCACGTAGCAAGTTTTGCTACATGTTGTTAAGCGGGAGCTTAAAGTCATTTTAATTTCAGTTTATTTGCCCTCAAAAACTTTAATCCCGTACTTCAAATAGGGTTTCGCAAAAATATTATATCTCAAAGCTGTACGGTCATTTTGTCGTCAATTTTTATTTAAAGCTTCTAAGATTAAAATTGGTCGTATTTCATCGTTATAATTTAGGAAGCAAAAATGTACCCTCAAAATGTGTCTAACATTTCCGGACCCCATTTTCTGTACAACGTGAGAGGCGACAATACCTTCGTGCAAAAATATCAATCTTCGTGAGCGGGTTGCTTGATAAATCACTTTAAAGTGTTTTATAGCAGCATCTGAAGGCTGTGAACTGTTACGAGCAAAGTACAGAAAAGCTGGGAAATTTGTAAGGATCTGATTTAGCGTTGATGCTCCATCACTTTTAAGAACCACGGCTTTTGACTTGATTAACAGTAGTCGCCTGCGTATTTTCTTCCGATAAGAGCCCTTTCTTTCAATTAGTTTATTTTGGATAGGGTATTTATGTTTCAGGAAATAGATACGTATACCCCAAGTCCTTATGAAAAAATCTCTTATGTGGCTACCCTTTGGAGATACAGTACGTTAATGGAAATCAGTTTCTTTTAAATAACTATTCGCTTAGCCTACCAACTTGCCGAGAAATATAATTTCCATCACCGACTTAATAATGAAAAACAATTGGCGGATTGGAAATGGTATTACAAATTTATGAAAGACCATCCAGAAATCTCCTTAAGAAGATCTGAGCCGACGTCAATGGCGCGTTGCAGAGGATTTAGTAAACAAAGAGTTACGGATTTGTTTACAAATATGAAAACATACTTGATGAGCATAAATTTCTACCCCATCCAATCATGAACGTTGGCGAGACTGAGTTGAGCACTGTCCACAAACCATCAAACATTTTAGCCAAAAACGGAAAGCAACAAGTAGGCGCTGTAACCAGTGGAGAAAAAGGTTCAAATACTACTTGTGTTTGTTGTATGGGGTTGTCCAAAATGGACGCAGAAAAGTAAACGCATATTAAAACCAGAAAGATTGATATTCAAATCAAGTTGGGTACTTTATTTTGAAGGTTCATTTATATAATTTATGTATGAAAAATAATATCGCTCAAATGTTCACCACGACTGGATTTACAGACGTCCACGCGATGGTCGAAATTTTCAATGACATTTTGCAACATGGTCGGTTCTATGGCATTTATCTCGGCAATGATGTTGTTTTTGAGTTCTTGGAGGGTGGCTGGTTTGTTGACGTAGACTTTGCTTTTCAAATATCCCCATAAAAAGAAGTCCAAGGGAGTCAAATAGCACGATCTTGGTGGCCATGGCACATTTCCTCTGCGCGAAATCACGCGATCACCGAAGAAGGACTGCAATCGATGGATATTGACGTTGGTTGTGTGGCATGTTGCACCGTCTTGTTGGAAAGAAACATCGTCCATATCCATTCCTTCAAGTTGCGGCAAAAACTAGTCCTCTATCATCACGTGATATCGCTCAGAATTGACGGTAACGGCGTCCCCGGCCGCATTTTCGGAAAAGTAAGGTCCGATGAAGCCTTTTGACCACAATGCACACCACACAGTCACTTTTTGAGGATGCATCGGCTGCTTTTGATACTCACGGGGATTTTCGTTCACCCAGATGCGGCAGTTTTGCTTGTTTACCGTCCCATTCAAAGTGAAATGCGCTTCGTCGCTGAACATGATTTTTGATGAAAAATTGGCATCAATTTGGCGGTGTTCAAGGAGCCAATCTGAGAACGTTCGGCGCGAAAAATGGTCGGCCCGATGCAGCTCTTGCGTCAATTGGATCTTGTAGGCGTGTACATTCAAATCCTTGTGGAGAATGCGGAGCAAACTGGTTCTCGAAATGCCCAATTCTTGGGATCGACGCGTTGTTGATTGTTTCGGATCGTCTCTCACACTCTCCTTCACAACAGCAATATTTTCCGGTGTGCGAACGCTCCTTGGCCGGCCAGAGCCTGGCAGATTTGCCACAGGACCTGTTGCCTCGAATTTACGCACCAGACGACCGATGGTTGTTTGGTTTGGACGGTTGTTGCGACCGAAATGTTTACGAAGCGCGCGAATAACTTCAATGCGGTCTTCAATCGAATACGACTCCATAGCGATCAATGGTAAGCATTCAACTAACAAAATGACATGTCGATGACAGAAAACAAAGATGGCGTCTATGTCAAATTGACGTTTACTTTCCTGCGTCCCTATTGGACAACCTAGTATGAACGCCGCCGGAGAATTTATACCTCCAATGTTAATTTATAAGAGAAAACGTATGTCTGATGTACTTAAAAGGGGAAGCCCACCAAATACTCTTTACACTTGCTCTGATAGTGGTTGGATAACCACTGAACTGTTTTTAGAATGGCTACAACATTTAATAGGCTAGAAAAAGGTAAGAAAAAACAAATGCTCTTGATCCAAGATGGTCACTCCACTCACACGAAAAACATTCAAGCCATAATACTTGTAAGAGAATTCGGAATTACAATGTTATCCCTCCCGGCACACACCACGCACCGACTTCAACCTTTGGACAAATCGTTTTTTAAATCTTTAAAGCACTATATTAATGAAGCGTCAGAGGCATGGATGTGCACACATCCGGACAGCGTTAGAAAACAGACAGATACGAGGCATGTCTTTTAAGTTTTGCATATGGAAATCAAACAACACGATAAATGACTTTATTGTCTTTCGAAGTATTCTCCACGAAGATTAATACACATCTGCATGCGCTCGAACCAATTTTCGAAGCACTTATTCCACTCGTTTGCTGGCAGATCCAAAACCGCATTTTTGAATGCGTCAACTGGAACCTTTTGACCACGCAGTCTGTTTTTAATTTTCGGGAAAGTAAAGAAATCGTTAGGACTTAGATCGGGACTATATGGAAGATGGTCCAATAATTCCACGTTTTCTTCCGTTAAATACTGCCTTGTTTTTTGGCCTGTGTGCGAGTTTGCTTTGTCTTAGTGGAGGATGATTCTTCTTTCGGGGTTGATTTTTCAAAGCTCGGTGATGACTTTTGGCAAACAAATGGTGGTATACCAATTTGCAGTAACAGTTCTTTGCTCATTAAGAGGAATTGTTGCAATATGACCCGCTTTTGACACAAATGTCGCGACCACCTTTTTCGAAACACTTCGAGAACGAGTTACTTTTGTTGGCTTTTCTTCACCTCGGAACACCCAAACAGCCGACTGTTGTTTATTTTCTGCTTCATAGCAGTAAATCCACGATTCATCACCACTAACAATGCTGTACACATTCTTTGAGTTTCCGGAATTGAAACGGTCAAGCGTTTTTTGACACCAATGAACCCTGGCTGCTTTGTGCTCTTCAGTGAACAGGTGGGGTATCCAACGAGTAACTAATTTTCTTACTCCTCATTCTTCATGTAAAATTTTTTGAATTGAGGTCTTTGAGATCTTCAAGGACGCCTCAATCTCTCGATATGTCACATGTCTATCTTCAATGATGAGTTTGCGCACAGCATCGAGGTTTTCCTGGGTGACTGCCGTTTTTGGTGCACCCACCCTGGGATCGTCGCTAAGACTCACCCGTCCACGTTTGAATTCTTCATATCAACGAGAAATTGTCGACTGATATGGCGCTTCGTTGCCGAAAACAGACAGTAACTCAGCAAGGCATTCTTGTTGCAATAATTGTCTCTGAATGTTCTCGGTTGAGCTCCATTTTTCTAATGACTTGGTGACACTTAAAAATTCACTGTAGTGAGAACACTGCACGTATCGTTGTGAAACTTTGAATTTAAGTTTACTGAAGAGTGAGGTTAAGATTCAGTACTGACGTTCGATCCTCGCGGCCTACTATGTTTCTATATGCGAAACTTAAAAGACATCGTATTGCTGAACTGTAAGACGTAGCATATCCCAGAGCAGCTTCTATGGCTACAGTACAGCACGGATTTGAAGCTTGTGGTTTGAGGCCACCTGATCGTCATAAGATCAGAGAAGAAGATTATGTTGCAATGGATATGAGTTTCGAAGAGGACGATAGAAGCACTTTGGATGGTAGTGATGATGAAACTAGCACTTTAACACCCAAAACCATTAACAAACATAAAAAATCCTCAGAAAATAGGATAATGGAAGCTACCATAGGACAAATATACCGGTTGATGATCCACAGCCACCTACAAGCAGTAGTGGATTAACAGAATCCAAATTTTTAAATATTAAAGACATTGAAGATTCATCAGTGAGTGTTTTCGTAGATAAAAAATGCCCTTGAAATAGATCGTCAGGTTTGCTCATAAAATAGGTGCGAAAAGAAAATTGATGAAAATGAGAAGAAAGTAAAACTAAGCCTAAATAAAAAAGACAAGAGAAAGGTATCAAGAATAAATTAATGGAATCAAAAACAATCAACACGAAGAAAAAGGTGACATTAGAAAGCTGTTTAAATGAAGAATGACACTGCGTAATTTGTCACGAAAATAGAAAAGAAAGTAAGATTCCGTGCACAGTTTGCAAGTTCTGGGTACATGGCCTATATGCTGGACTTGATAAGGAGACTATTACTTATCAATGCAACAAGTTTTTTTAAGTTCCTGTGTGTATTAAGTTGTAACAATAAGCTTAAGAATTAAATTAAGTTTACGTTTATATGCTTGTTGTTGTTGTTTAAGTATTAACAAACCCTATAAAATAAAAATGTCTTAGGGGATGAGATTTAGGCATAGTTACCCTAATTTCGTCCTTCCAAAGAAATTAAGCTCTTACCATTGAGAAATTGACCTTACTACAAAGAAATGTGTCTTAGAAATACATCAAAGTCACAAACATGCTTATAAATATTTGAGATGGGATTCCATACTAAATTCCATGTATACTAAGTGACATATAAATCCGAACACCCAGTTTAAATTGTTTTATTTTAATAAAATTTTGTATAAGTACTTAATGAAGCATAATAAGTAAATGATTGCATTGCTTTAAAGCCCTTTGACCTTTAATAATGTGTGGATGCACGCTGGTGTGCTACGCATTCTCCAACGCGCCTAGGCATGCTTCTGTTCAGGTGGTCAATGTCCTCCTGTGGTATCTCATTCCAGGTAACCACCAACTCCTCTCGAAGTGCTTCTAGAGTCTGAGGAGGACGTTGCAAATTGAGCAATCTCCTACCCATCATATCCCACACGTGCTCAATTGGAGATAAGTCGGAAGATCTTGGTGGCCATGGTAACAATGTAACATCATTATGTTGAAAGAAGTCTATTGTGACTCTTGCAACATGTGGTCGGGCATTATCTTGTTGGAAAGTTGGATCTACCAGGGTGTCAAGATAGGGTAAAAGATGGGGTTCTAGAACTTCGTGAGTATAACGCTGCGCGTTCATGTTACCTCTGATGAAGATTAAAGGTGACCTGGAAAAATAAGCTATAGCACCGCAAACCATAACTCCAACAGTGTGATGAACATGTCTTTCAACAAAAAACTGTGGATTCCTCCTTTCACCACGTCGCCTTCTAACCCTGGCACGACCATCGTGCATGCCTAAACAAAATCGATACTCGTCACTAAAGACAGTACTGTTCCATTCCTGATCCCATAGTGACCGTTGTCTGCACCAATCAAGGCGATTACGTTGATGTTCTCGAGTTAAAGGGAGGACCTAGTGTGGCCGGTATGAAAACAAGCCAAAACTTCTCATTCGTCGGTAAACACTTCGCATGCCAATAGGTCTTCCGTGTTCTGCAAACCATTCATTTGCAATGGACCTGGTAGTGGAGAAACGGTCCCTTAAGGCCAATAATCTTAGGAGGCGATCTTCACGGTCTGTTGTTCTACGGCGGCGTCCAGTGCGCCTTGCTCTTTGCGTACGGCCTTCTCGAAGCCATGCCTGACAACACCTAACCACAGTGTCTACACTTCTTTGCACTCTAACTGCAATTGCCCGAAAAGAAAGTCCAGCTTCCCGAAGTCCCACTATACGGCCCCTATCAAACTCACTAAGTTGAAATCGTACAGGTCTCCGTACTCTAGGCATCGTAACCGATCGTAAAGGATGTCAAGAATCAAAATCCGCCAATGTTGATTCTTTACTGCGGCTGAAATATTCATTTTTAGAGCGTTAGTGAATTAAAAAAAAGCAGTATAAAAACCGGAATGTCCAACTGATAAGGCTGAAAATTTTTTCACTTGTTATTTACAGTAAGATAAATACATTCACTAACTTTTATTAAAATAAAACCATTTAAACTGGGTGTTCGGATTTATATGTCACTTAGTATATTTTCGAGTTTCTGAAAAGGGTGCTAGGCGGCGTAACTGCAATCTTGAATCTGAGAAAATTATGTTTCTGTGAGTTCCGCTATATTGACTTGACAAAACAATACCTGATCTTTGAAGTCGAGGATAATGTAAACTTTTTTGTTTCACAATTTTTGATGATCTATAAAAATAAAGTGATCGGGGGTATCCAAAGGTTTCCGTAAAAACACCCTGTATCTTCGAAACGTCTGAGCCGCTTTCAACAGACATGGGCTAGTTGAAAAAAGCTATTCTTGGGCTACAAAAGTTTTGGTAGTTTCTCAAAGAAAAATCATTAGTATTTTTATATGAGTAAATGGCTAAATAATGTCTGCGAAACCCGCATGTTGATATCTTGTTCTTAACCTAAAATATCCGCCAAAGAAAATTTCGTACGGAAATCCCTTGAATTTTTATTTTTTGAAACTATTTTTTTTTAATTATCTTTTTATAAGCTCTGGAAGAATTTTAATTTGAATTTGGGGGATCAATCACTGAGCACAACATGACCAGAGTCAATCTACTTGGCACCATATTATTCGCAGCAATGGGAAATGCAGTGCAGCTGAGGCTATACTTGACTTTGAAGTTGAGTCATTAATTTTCAGGTGATTGTAGAAGGAAAATAAACCAAAATATGTGTGTAAAAATAAAAAAAAAATTAAAAAAATGTTACCTTGTTTTATAAAGTATCCTCCCGACAAATATTTCAGTGCGGACCTGTATTTGATCGTGCGGTCTTGGAGCACCGGCATGCTCTCCCCTGTAAGGTCTTAAGACACCTGATTCACGAGCCCTTTGTACTACATTAACAAAGGCACGAGGGGTTGGTTGCACTCGATGAAACCGATCCGCATAAGTCCGTGATGCCGCGGCAGCATTTTGTAAAGACACAAGTTCAGCATTTTCGTAAACATGTGCCATTTTTTATTTCGTTTGAGCCACGCAACAGACACTACTATTCACTGACACTGACTGTATACAAATGAATAAAATAATTGTAAAAACATCGTTCCAAATTCTTTCGCTTTTTTGTTTCCGATGCGATGAACCGATACGGCGGATTATATCCGTTGTCGCCAAACACGAGCACATAATATTATTATTGAGACAGGGCGGTACTCAAACTTCTAAAGGGCTATAACTTTGTTACTTTAATTTTACCAGAAAAATGTTAAAGGAAAAAACATGTCTTCTGATCAGATCTACTCACTGTTAAAATAAACAACTCAACTCCGAAGTCGAAGTATTTGTTTCAGCTGCAAAGAGGTAGCAGTAATTGAACTTGTCTGTGACTCCTGTGATTTCCGCCTGAACTTGGCACTTACCTCTGCCGTTTAGGAACGAGAACTTTACGTAGGAAATCTTGGAGAGTAATTTAGTTAACCTGTGTGGAAGACGCCGAGGCACGTGGTCGGACAGCCAGACTCACTAACATTATTAGCACATTATCTTGTTAAGCGTTTTGTTACCGTGCCTTCTAGTGCGATATAGGAAATAGGAAACCGCCGTCCAGGAGAATCCTATACTTCTATCGCAAGAAACAAATGGATTAAAGCGATACCTTATCCCGGTTTTAGTATCTTGATGGTAAATTTCAATAGGAACAAGAACTTTTTTGAGAAAGAAATAGTCAAGTCGTACCGAAAGACGAAATCGAATTGTGATTAGGAGGTTCACTTAGGCCCGTATCGTCAGTCGTCCCTACAATTGTAGGGCTCGTTTATGGCCTCCTTGATTGTCATACTCCTTTCTCTCCTTCAAAATTTTCTAGATTACACTTGTCCCGTGTCAGCGTCAGCGCTCTCCTATTGTGAAGATATGTTTTCTTTTTAAATTGTAGGAAATTTCAGGCTGATAGAACATGATATAACTCAAAAGCAAGCACAATTTGATGCAAATAGATGTTTGTGACATAACCTCAAAATGGAGTTCTGACACGGAGAAGTAGAAAACTATGACAATCAAGGAGGCCATAAAGGCGCCCTACAATTGTAGGGACGACTGACGATACGGGCTTTAGGTATCTACTACAAATCTTCGACCTCTATATATCAAAACCATATAAAGTAAATTTATCATACTTATGTTTCCATGGCAGATGTGTGACGTATAATGTGTAACAGAAGGAACACCTGAGGATTATAAATTTCTGAAAAATACAGGATGTAAACGTTATGATAGTCATTATTTAAATGGATGATAGAGGGGGTTAAAAGGTGCAAAAAGTTTCATATAACATGGGGGTCAAAACTGCATTTTTTTAGTTAAAAGCGACTTTAAAGTAAAATAAAATCTGACAACGCCGCAATGCCAGACGCAAATTAGGACGTAACGCAGTGTAAATAAAGATGGAGTTTGTTATTTTTGGCCCTTAGGTATTAAAGGGTTGTCCAATAGGGACGCAGGAAAGTAAACGTCAATTTGACATAGACGCCATCTTTGTTTTCTGTCATCGACATGTCATTTTGTTAGTTGAATGTTTACCATTGATCGCTATGAAGTCGTATTCGATTGAAGACCGCATTAAAGTTATTCAAGAGGACTACAAAAATGGTGCAAAAATAAAAAACACGTTTCGCGTGCTTCGTGAACATTTCGGTCGCAACAACCGCCCAAACGAAACAACCATCGGTCGTCTGGTGCGTAAATTCGAGGCAACAAGTTCTGTGGCAAATCTGCCAGGCTCTGGCCGGCCAAGGAGCGTTCGCACACCGGAAAATATTGCTGTTGTGAAGGAGAGTGTGAGAGACGATCCGAAACAATCAACAACGCGTCGATCCCAAGAATTGGGCATTTCGAGAACCAGTTTGCTCCGCATTCTCCACAAGGATTTGAATGTACACGCCTACAAGATCCAATTGACGCAAGAGCTGTGTCGGGCTGACCATGTTTCGCGCCGAACGTTCTCAGATTGGCTCCTTGAACACCGCCAAATTGATGCCAATTTTTCATCAAAAATCATGTTCAGCGACGAAGCGCATTTCACTTTGAATGGGACGGTAAACAAGCAAAACTGCCGCATCTGGGTGAACGAAAATCCCCGTGAGTATCAAGAGCAGCCGATGCATCCTCAAAAAGTGACTGTGTGGTGTGCATTGTGGTCAAAAGGCATCATCGGACCTTACTTTTTCGAAAATGCGGCCGGGGACGCCGTTACCGTCAATTCTGAGCGATATCACGTGATGATAGAGGACTATTTTTTGCCGCAACTTGAAGGAGTGGATATGGACGATGTTTATTTCCAACAAGACGGTGCAACATGCCACACAACCAACGTCAATACCCATCGATTGCAGTCCTTCTTCGGTGGTCGCGTGATTTTGCGCAGAGGAAATGTGCCATGGCCACTAAGATCGTGCGATTTGACTCCCTTGGACTTCTTTTTATGGGGATATTTGAAAAGCAAAGTCTACTTCAACAAACCAGCCACCCTCCAAGAAACAACACCATTGCCGAGATAAATGCCATAGAACCGACCATGTTGCAAAATGTCATTGAAAATTTCGACCATCGCGTGGACGTCTGTAAATCCAGTCGGGGTGAACATTTGAGCGATATTATTTTTCATACATAAATGGTATAAATGAACCTTCAAAATAAAGTACCCAACTTGATTTGAGCGTATTCCAAGCGACGTGGACGGTCAGTCGGCAATCTTTTTTGTGTTAACTGCACCTTATAAGGAAACAAAAGCAAATCATCCTTAAAAATGCGCCGCAACGTGGTTCCACTGATGCCAAAATGCTGAACGCGGTGACGATACGACACTTCTGGGTTCTGGGCAACGCTGTCTCTGACCGCTTCAACCAATTCTTTGGAACGTCTTGGTCGTTGATGAACGGTATGTTGACGATCTCCCACTGTCCCGTACTCAAGAAAATTTGAAACCAAACGACTAATAGTGTTGTCAGACGTTGCCTGTTTGCCACGATATTTTCGACGATATGCACGTTGCGTGAACACAACTGAACAACGATTTTCAATGTACATTGTGACTATTTCGGCGCGCTGTTTCGGTGTAAAGCGATTCATGACTAAAATTGTAGTAAATTGAAGTTTCAGAATCACGTATAACCAAATCACTCGGTTGGTAAATATCAAAGCGATTCGATGTTTCAATACCGACATAAAAGATGGCGCACCCGGTATAAAGTCTATCAGCACCATGTCTGGAGCACAATATGGAGAGACCTAAACATTTTCACACTTACTAATTGATACCCAAGGAAAGCTAAATGCAAGGTTTCATCCTTAGACTCATTGTCGATATTGTAATTAACTGTCGCTACGAGTACCGATATCTCCGCCGTCACCGTCAAGCCGGCAACAGCGCGGTCTGTCATCGTCCCACTGGTTCTATTTTACACTAGCTGTTTCTCGCGATTTCTTACGTTTGGAGCTGTTACTAACTAAAAACGTTTTTTTTTTTTGACATTATGTAGGTTTTTCTACAAGATGTTAACTTAGCACTTAGTTGTACGTGTTGCCTAAATGCCATGAGGCTTGCTATCAATCTTTGGCTCTGATGTCATGTAAAATCTGCTGAGATGGCATTACTGGAGGTCTAAGCTGTAAGTTGGATGTGTTGATGATAATTACATTCGGTTCTTGTCTCAAATACACTTGATTGAGATTCAAAGCTATAAATTAGTTGCCCAGCCACTTTTTCCTATCCATTCTGGAAATTACATATACAAATTTGCTGAATTCCAAAAATGAGAGAGATAAGAAATAATTAAATTCACTGTACCCTGTCGAATTACAAGCCACATACAAGCTAACAGTAACTACACACAACGCGGGCGCAGTGATGATTTCCCGTAATTCTCCTCCGTTTCTCGTAATTTATAGCTTTGAACATAACCTCTCTTCAAAAAGCACAACATAAAAATAACCCGTCGGGCACACCCAGTAGATATACTTCATGGGCAGCATATTCAGTAATGATTTTCTCATACTGCAAATATCACTGATTTTATACACATGCAGACCCAATACACATAATCATCCAGATGTGATTTTGCTATTCAACCAACTTTCCTCTCAGAGATAAAAACTACAGACAAGGACCATTTGGCCTCACAAAACATATGCAACCAATAATGCATGTAGTTTAGTTGAGTGATTCCTCCTTAGATGGACGTTCACAATGATCCTAGTGAGCAAACATGGAATGACAGTTTGCGTCCCTAAAAACTACCTAGTTTGTAAGATGACATCTTATAGATTTTTTATAGGTTTTTTACATGATACCCATGCCGGTCACGATTTGTATCTTTGATGACATTAGTAAATTATAATAATAATAATAATAATAATAATAATATTTATTCGCCAAAATACAAAAAATGGGCAAATAAATATGAAAAAACCACAGAAGGCATCGCCTGTGTGTGGTTTATATCTTAATAACTAACAATCAATCATATATGTGTATAACAATTATTGTTAAATCTAAAAGGTATTAATGTAATTGGAATTTTGTAGTTTTAGTTTTCTATATAATTATGTATAATCATTCGCTGCACATTACTAACCCAGTCTTTCAATTTTCTTCTAAATTTTTTTCCAAAATTAAGTACATATCTTTATTTCGTTTGGTACTACATTATATAATTTAGCTGCTAAGAATTTAAATGATTTTTTGAATAATGTTTTGTGTGGTCTTTGGATATTAGATGAGCCTATTCGAAATCGTGTGTTATGCTCGTGTTTATAGGATTTTTTCTTTTTATTACAATACTTATGGTATAAGGTGGTGGCATGTAAGAAATAAAGTTGTCTTGTATCAAGTATCCCTGTTTCTTGATATAAGTTGTTCGTTGGATATAATCTTGGCTTATGGAAAATGGCTTTCAAAACAGTTTTTTGTGCTATATTCAGGTCAGAAATATATGTCTTGCAGGCGGCACCCCAGGCTGTGATGCCGTATATTATATGGGTTTCAACTAAGGCATGGTATAGGATTCGCAGATAACTTTCTGTAAGAATGTTAGCAAGCATTTTGAGTTTATAGGCAACATTTCTAATTTTTTTGATAACATATTTAATATGGTTATCCCACCTTAGATGTGAGTCTATAAATATTCCAAGATATTTCAAAGTGTTAACTCTATCGATTTTGGTCTTTTGGCCATGATAATTAACGGAAATTTGTTCGAAGGTAGGTAAAAATTTTGAATAGGATGTAAATGCAATAAATTTTGTTTTTTTGAAGTTAATTGTTAAAATTTTAGTATCAAACCAGTCAATGATCCTTATAAAATCCTTTTCAGCTATTTGCTTCAGTGTGCTCCAGTCATCAGCTTTATATAATACGAGGGTGTCATCTGCAAAACATATAATCATTCCAGAACTGTTAATTTTGAATAAGTCATTTAAGTAGAGACTAAATAATAGTGGGCCTAGTACTGTTCCTTGAGGCACACCACACTTGATGTACATTTTTTTTCTGTAAGTGTTAGTGATTTTGACAGTCTGTGCCCGACTTGAAAGATAATTTTTTAAAAGGATTTGTGACGCTCCCCTAAATCCCAATCTTTCCATAACTTTCAGAAGCTCGACATGGTTAACCGTATCAAAGGCATTTTTTAGATCAACAAAGATACCAATAGTAGGTATCTTTTTGTTGACATTAGAGTTAATTTCATCCATTGCAACCAAAATTGCATCTGTGGTAGATTTTCCTTGTCTAAATCCATATTGGTCAGAACATATAATTTTGTTTTATTCCAAAAATTGTAATATCCTTTTTTGTAGTAATTTTTCGAAAATTTTGGCTATATTCGATAGTACTGATATGAGTCTATAATTTGATGTTTCCATTCTGTCACCGCTTTTATAAACAGGAGTAATAACAGTTGTTTTAAATGCATCAGGACAAATTCCAGATTGGAAACACCAATTAATGACGTAAGAAAGTGGTTCGGCTAAGTCGTAGGCTTTTATTTTTAAATGGTCAGCTTTGATACCATCTACACCAGGACTTTTTTTGTTTTGTTTGAGAATTTTGGTTACTTAATTAGTGTCGCCATCTACACGTCTCGCGTGGCAAACAACTAGGACACTTTTATAATTTTTAAAGGGAAGGAGAATATCCCGTTGTATAGGATTATAATTTTTTTATTTAATATTATTTACTGGGCTAAAGTTTCTGTGGAGCTATATAAGTTTGCAGCAAAGATTGGGAAATACGGTGTTGATCCTTTTGATTTCATTTATAATAGTTTGGTGCCAGATAGGATTGTGTAACTTCCGGAAGTTCCCAACTTTTCCGGAAGAAAAGTATCCTTGGAAAAATGTCTACACGTTTTTCACTTTCTGTCAAAGACAAAAGTCTGAACAAAATTCAAAAATCGACTTCCTGTCCCAAACATCAGAACGTCTATTTGTTACCGTATGCTTCGCAGATTCCTCGGCTTGTTAATAACTGGAACTTTTTGACTTACAAAGTTCGGTAAATCTTAAACCCTGATTGAATAACTTTTTGTGTGCTAATTAAAATTTTGTGTGCTTTCTGCGGAATGAGAGTAAGCATTATACGGGGCGTCACATAATACATTTCTTTTTCTTCGCAAACACTGTGTGTAAAAGATGGAGATAAGCAATGATGCATATTTTTTACTATGCGGGTGGTTTTGATGTAAACACACAACACGAATGTTTCTTACGTAGCCTCAGCATATATGGGCAAAATCTGAATAAGCCGATAGAGGAGATTGAACTTGACATACATGGTTGGTTCTCCAATGGTAAAAACCATTGATTCCTCGGTGGGCAACACTCATTTGATCGAGTTTTTTTATAAAAATGTGCTAAACTATTTCCTTTGCTATCATTTTGCTTTCTACGTTAACTGGCGGGGAAGTAATAGTGAGTAATTCCATTCATCCGCGCTCGATGCTCTTCAGAGGAGGACTGTCTGACTTATCGAAGACTCTTCCCTAGCAGACAGTCTCAGAACCCTTTCGCACCGACAGGTGGTGGACGATCTGGCTCACTTTTACTGCTATGTCAACAGGTTCTGCTCCTCAGCGCTCTCCTGCCGCGCAATGAATCTGCCAGACACCCATCCTAACCATGTTGAGGTTCGAACATCCAGAACTGGTCCTTTGTCCGTAAAACCAAACTAAAACGCTCCTAACACCATGTTTCACTGTTGGTCTGTCATTCTTATTTCAAAGTAAGGTTAGGTTATCTCCATACATATTCAAGTTTTCGGCTTTGATGATTGCAAATATGTAGAGAAAAACCTAACCCTTAATTTGAAAATGCGACATGTCAGCCCAACAGTGAAATGAAAGGCAACGAAGGCATTATGAATGCAGACAAGTATGTCAATATTTTGCGCAGCAACTTGAACAGCATTGCTGAAAAAAATGAGGATCAGGGAAGCGTTTATTGTTCAGCAGAATAATGATCCTGAGCAGACCTGCAGTTAAACAAAGGAATGGTTACTTTACAAAGTTCCTGCACAACCCCCCAATGCATGAATATCAATCCCAATAAACATTTGCCTTTGGGCCTGATGAAGCCGGCAATCAGAAATACGTATCGCTCGCGTTACCTATCCTATTTTCTGCTCGAATCCACTTTCCTTCTTTTTGCGGATTTTGTCCATTATTTTTTCTATTTGTTATACCTTGACGGTTTTTCTGGACAAAACACCTTACATCTCAGTAGCTAATTACCAAAACCCCATAGTATGTTATATCAATCTTCTTCTTTAGAATTGGTTTATCCAAATATGCAATAAAATTTGAGCCATTCTATTTAAAAAATCACAACTTTGATATGTAGGTCAAAATTGCCAATATTTTAGAAATGTGTCCTCAAATGTCATGTAGAACATGCCATGAATTTTTTCCAAAATCAATTTGTTTGTGAGTAATATTCCGTCCACATATGGAAGGACCACCCTGTATACATGTATTTAATCTATTTATATTGTTCTTTGTAGATTACATACTCTGTAACTAACTCAAATTTAAATTTGTAATTTGACTTATCCCTATACTTGTCAGCCAGGTCTGATAGAACATTAATAATAAAAATAATAAACGAATCGGGTGGCAAGTACACAATCAACCTACTTGGCGTAATTTGTTATCTGCAAATTTCAACTATCTACGTGACATTCATGTTTGTTTCAGGTTAGAACCGCGAACAACATCCTTCTGTTTCACTTAGGATCAGTAGACATCCTACTGGGCATCCTGGCTCTAATTTTCTCCATCCCAGGCTTCAAAGGCGCCGAATGGTCAACAGCCGGAGCGCCCTGTATCATCCATGGCTTCCTGTTCACTCTCCTACATCCTCTAGCTCTGTGGACCATCTGTGGGCTGAACTGCGACCGGTATTACGTCATAGCTGCTCCCTTGCATTACAGCCATATCGTCAGTCCTAAGAAGGTGAGTTGAGAGAAAAAAGTAGTAGCAGTAAAAGTAGTAGTAGTAGTAGATCACCCCGTTGAATCAACACTATATTTCTCTAAAAGCCATCTACTGGTAACTGATTATTGATCTGGTGCGTGATATAGACAACACGTAACACATTATCGATGGCTCGGAAGTCATGGGGCCCCGGGGCAATCATTTTTTGGGAGCCCTCATGAGTATGTTTAAGAATAAAAAATATCATGTTATAATAAAAAAATTATTTATTGTCATAATTACAAAAAGTAACACAAATTAAAATAATGAAATAACAAAAGTCACTAATTAAACAATAATAAAATTAAAAATCCCTTTTTCTTGCTTTTCTATTTGCAAATTCGTTGATAATTATCATTTATATCAAGGTTTTGCTTGTTAAATGATCTTTCAACAAATGCAATAGTTACAGGCAACGTAAAAAATAAAAGGAACATTAAGTAAACTTCACTTAAGTCGCTTTCAAGTACCCCATACTTACTTAAAATTATATTGAAATATTCCTTAATTGATAGATCATTCTTAAGGTCTCTTTTACAAACATTTAACAAATTGGTATACTGAAATATTAAATTATTTAAATCAAATATTTCAGGATATTTGTTATAAATGGCTGTACATTTAATGGATGTTTCATCGCAACTTAATATAATTTTTGGAAGAAGTAAATCAAACAATTTATAAATTTTTTTCATGCTCCTATATCTATTAGAAATCTGTCTCAGAACACGGTTCATAACGACATTAAAAACATTTATTTTAAATAAAATTTGATTATTATTAAATCTGTAATCACTTAAGAGTTCGTTTTTTAACTTCAGGTTGACGTTTTTGCCTGAATTCCGGTTGAATATTCAATTTGTTAGCCAGTTCCGTAGGTTCAATCAATAAAATTTCCTTAGAAGATCTCAAGTCAGTAAGGTTCTTTTCTACTTGTTCTAAAACAGTCACAGATTCACTTAAATCAATATTTTTCTTTGAAGGACCTTTGAGGCGAAGTTAACCTGGGTAAAGATTTTATACAACATTGTTGAAATAAATACAAATTCAAAGCAACACATTTGTTTTTTAATGGAAGAAGCTTCTTCTCTTTCTTCTTTTTTATGAGACTGTAACTCTATTTCTGTTAAAGATTTAATAATATCAAAATAACGAAGTTTGACAGCACTAATAGACAATATCCTTCCTGACCAACGAGTTGGATTTAATGTTTTTAAAGTTGTTTTGGATTCACTGGTAAAAGAAGCTAAAAGATCCCATATATCAATACTTAAACCAAAAAAAGAATATATGACTGATATTTCCGCTTATCTTCCATTTTTATTTTTTAGCGTTTTGTTCCGCAATCTGCTAATTCTGCAAAGAGAAGAATACACAACATTTTTGAAGGCATTAAATAGTTCGATAGTTGTGTATCAATTAGACTGTTTCAAAAAAATCGTCTACTTTTTTCTCTCAAGTACGTCGAAAATATTGTTACAAATGACGAAAAAAAATCCTGTAAAAGTAACAGCTCTTAATATTAATATTAAGTGGTGCCGCATCGCAAATTTCAATTTCCCTCGAAAAACTTTTGAACGAGTAAGTTTATCCGAAAATTGTAAGATACCTTTTTTGTAAAGCCTCCAATTCCCTACAAGAGCAAACTATGAACTCATCCGTATGGTAATTTAGTAATGAGAAAAAAATTCAAAAGTTGAAAACAATTTTTTCCCATGTTAATGAAAACATGTTAAAGAGCTGTAACTTTTACAGGATTTTTTTTCGTCATTTCTAACAATTTGTTCGATATACTATATACTTAGGAGAAAAAAAATTAGTCGATATTTTTGAAACAGTCAACAGATCATTTTTAGTCTTTAAGAAGCTTTTCGAATTTAGTGTCGGGTATAAGGTGCCCGCAGAGTTTCCGTAACATAAGACTTAAGCCCAGACTTAAGCCTTAAGCTGTAACGTAATTTCTCATGCCTTAAGGCTTAAGTCTTGACTATACTTTATAAATCACCTGATCAGTATTCTGTATAATTCCTTGCGGTTAAGTCTTAAGTCTTACGTTACGGAGATTCTGCGGGCACCTTTACTCAGTAAGGTAATGGACAAATGTACATTTACAAACAAAATTACGCACAAATCAAAATCGAGCCAGTTATTCATTAAGTAATATAACTTACACTTACCTTTTTTTCTAATAGGTACCTTATTATAACGAGACACAATAGTCACAATACAAATATAGTAATGTTATTTTACACCACGCCGGGCACCACGGCACGACTACGGCACATATCAATATCACATAGGGCACGCTGGGTAGTTAAAATCATCAAAACAATAGATCGCGGAATCCCCAAAGACGAGACGTAATATTAAGGCGGTGGTGTCAAGCCCGTCGCGGTCCGACGGATTAGGAACGCAAGCGTTTTCCTCAAATATGTAGCGTTTCAAAAAATAAACATTATTTATCATTATATACTAAGTGACATATAAATCCGAACACCCAGTTTAAATGGTTTTATTTTAATAAAAGTTGGTGAATGTATTTATCTTACTGTAAATAACAAGTGAAAAAATTTTCAGCCTTATCAGTTGGACGTTCCGGTTTTTATACTGCTTTTTTTTAATTCACTAACGCTCTAAAAATGAATATTTCAGCCGCAGTAAAGAATCAACGTTGGCGGATTTTGGTTCTTGACATCCTTTACGATCGGTTACGATGCCTAGAGTACGGAGACCTGTACGATTTCGTCATCTTAGTGAGTTTGATAGCGGCCGTATAGTGGGACTTCGGGAAGCTGGACTTTCTTTTCGGGCAATTGCAGTTAGAGTGGAAAGAAGTGTAGACACTGTGGTTAGGTGTTGTCAGGCATGGCTTCGAGAAGGCCGTACGCAAAGAGCAAGGGGCACTGGACGCCGCCGTAGAACAACAGACCATGAAGATCGCCGCCTAAGATTATTGGCCTTAAGGGACCATTTCTCCACTACCAGGTCCATTGCAAATGAATGGTTTGCAGAACACAGAAGACCTATTGACATGCGAAGTGTTTACCGACGAATGGTTTGGGGTGCTATAGCGTATGGTGCCAGGTCACCTTTAATCTTCATCAGAGGTAACATGAACGCGCAGCGTTATATCCACGAAGTTCTAGAACCCCATCTTTTACCCTATCTTGACACCCTGGCAGATCCAACTTTCCAACAAGATAATGCCCGACCACGTGTTGCAAGAGTCACAATAGACTTCTTTCAACATAATGATGTCACATTGTTACCATGGCCACCAAGATCTCCCGACTTATCCCCAATTGAGCACGTGTGGGATATGATGGGTAGGAGATTGCTCAATTTGCAACGTCCTCCTCAGACTCTAGAAGCACTTCGAGAGGAGTTGGTGGTTGCCTGGAATGAGATACCACAGGAGGACATTGACCACCTGATCAGAAGCATGCCTAGGCGCGTTGGAGAATGCGTAGCACATCAGGGTGCATCCACACATTATTAAAGGTCAAAGAGCTTTAAAGCAGTGCAATCATTTTGAAATTTTTATCATTTACTTATTATGCTTCATTAAGTACTTATACAAAATTTTATTAAAATAAAACCATTTAAACTGGATGTTCGGATTTATATGTCACTTAGTATATTTACTATGTATTTTTCTTTCTAGTATACCTAGGTTATATTAGCACTTAAGGAATTTATTGCTGATCTGCGCTTAAAAACAATTTTTTTGAGGCGCATGGCCGGGGCCCAATATAAGCCGGGGCCCCGGGGGCACTGCCCCGGTTTGCCCTAGGATAGCTACGCCCCTGCCCGCTTGCCCTCTGAGAGAAACAAAGGTATTCTTAAAAAACAAAATCTGGTATATTGACACAGGCAATAGAAAAACTAGAAGATCAAGGTCACCTCAAATGCGAGTCAACTTTGTGATGCTAGGAGTCATAAAGTATTAGCAGGACAAATTAATTAAGAATAGGTCCTTAGCAACGTTTAAGAAGGGTTTCAATTGTCACCTCGGAACAAACCTTGAACTTCAGCTTTAAAGTCCGACAATATAAAATTTCACGAAACTTACACTATTATGACCCTAACGGTGAGACTTGAAGCCAAAGTCAAGGTCAATATTGAAATTCTAATTACTGAAGGTTCTTCTATGATTTTTTCCTTAAGAATCCTGCTAAGCACCTAGGAATTTGTCCTAGCCTCACGTATTTGACCTCTGAAGGTGACCTTGGTCTTAGATTTTAAAACATACTCGGAAGTACAATATGCCGGTTTTTTCCGCTGCCGCTGTTGAGAAGGGAGCTTTTAATTTAAATTGCAAAAGTTGACCTTGAATCAGCGTTGAAGGTGAGGCTCAAGGTCAAAACCAAGCTCAGCATTGAACAATTTATTCAAAGTTAGGGAATACCTGATCGTGACCTTTATAAAAAATAACTTTCCTCAGTTGCCGGAAAGCACGAAACAGCCACCCATGGCTGTCTATGATTAAACGGGTGAAAGTAGCATGTTTGCAGCGGTCACAAACGCAAACTGAGTTCCGCGGCGAAGATTCGAGCTCTGAAAGAAATAAAGGTATTCTTAAAAAATAAAATCTGGTATATTGACACAGGCAATAGAAAAACTAGAAGATCAAGGTCACCTCAAATGCGAGTCAACTTTGTGATGCTAGCAGTCGTAAAGTATTAGCAGGACTAATTAATTAAGAATAGGTCCTTAGCAACGTTTAAGAAGGGTTTCAATTGTCACCTCGGAACAAACCTTGAACTTCAGCTTTAAAGTCCGACAATATAAAATTTCACGAAACTTACACTATTATGACCCTAAAGGTGAGACTTGAAGCCAAAGTCAAGGTAAATATTGAAATTCTAATTACTGAAGGTTTTTCTATGATTTTTTCCTTAAGAATCCTGCTAAGCACCTAGGAATTTGTCCTAGCCCCACGTATTGACCTCTGAAGGTGACCTTGGTCTTAGATTTTAAAACATACTCGGAAGTACAATATGCCGGTTTTTTCCGCTGCCGCTGTTGAGAAGGGAGCTTTTTTAATTTAAATTGCAAAAGTTGACCTTGAAACAGACTTGAAGGTGAGGCTCAAGGTCAAAACCAAGCTCAGCATTGAACAATTTATTCAAAGTTAGTGAATACCTGATCGTGACCTTTTTCGAAAATACCTTTCCTCAGTTGCCGGAAAGCACAAAACAGCCACCCATGGCTGTCTATGATTAAACGGGTGAAAGTAGCATGTTTGAATCGTCAGCCTCCAGCGGTCACAAACGCGAACTAAGTTCCGCGGCGAAGATTCGAGCTCTGAAAGAAATAAAGGTATTCTTAAAAATAAACTCTGGTATATTCACACAGGCAATAGAAAAACTGGAAGATCAAGGTCACCTCAAATGAGGGTCAACTTTGTGATGCTAGGAGTCGCAAAGTATTAGCAGGACAAATTAATTAAGAATAGGTCCTTAGCAACGTTTAAAAAGGGTTTCAATTGTCACCTGAGAATAAACCTTGAACTTCAGTTTTAAAGTCCGACAATATAAAATTTCACGATACTTACACTATTATGACCCTAAAGGTGAGACTTGAAGCCAAAGTCAAGGTCAATATTGAAATTCTAATTACTGAAGGTTCTTCTATGATTTTTTCCTTAAGAATCCTGCTAAGCACCTAGGAATTTGTCCTAGCCTCACGTATTTGACCTCTGAAGGTGACCTTGGTCTTAGATTTTAAAACATACTCGGTATATTCACACAGGCAATAGAAAAACTGGAAGATCAAGGTCACCTCAAATGAGGGTCAACCTTTTGATGCTAGGAGTCGCAAAGTATTAGCAGGACAAATTAATTAAGAATAGGTCCTTAGCAACGTTTAAGAATGGTTTCAATTGTCACCTCTGAATAAACCTTGAACTTCAGTTTTAAAGTCCGACAATATAAAATTTCACGATACTTACACTATTATGACCCTAAAGGTGAGACTTGAAGCCAAAGTCAAGGTCAATATTGAAATAATAATTACTGAAGGTTCTTCTATGATTTTTTCCTTAAGAATCCTGCTAAGCACCTGGGAATTTGTTCTAGCCTCACGTATTTGACCTCTGAAGGTGACCTTGGTCTTAGATTTTAACACATACTCGGAAGTACAATATGCCGGTTTTTTCCGCTGCCGCTGTTGAAAAGGGAGGAAACAGACTTGAAGGTGAGGCTCAAGGTCAAAACCAAGCTCAGCATTGAACAATTTATTCAAAGTTAGTGGATACCTGATCGTGACCTTTGTCGAAAATACCTTTCCTCAGTTGCCGGAATGCACGAAACAGCCATCCATGGCAAGCAAGCAAGCAAACGCAAACTGAGACCTTTACAGTTCCAACTGATAATTGCTATATACTCTCGCAGCTGTTGATTCTGGTAATAGATGGCGCTTTGCGCTGCCTTATTCCGGCATGATCGTTATTGCACGCGAATCTCCAGCTAGAGGCGGACCTGCGATTTATATTTGCGAAACTAGTGACATATAACTTCTCTCTAAACATACAGTTTGAAACAGAGTATTTCCATTTCCGTGAATATTTTTCCTAATTTACGTGCTGAATCTGCCTTTTAATTGAACACCGTTGCATAACAAGGAACCAACCAAAAGCATTTGTGTATTTACACAAAAAACATTATATGAACATAAAGCTAAAACTCTTAATAATAGTTATGTAGTGTACTTCAGCATGTTTCATAGTTTCATTACATGTGTCACAATGCCGCAGTAGCATCTACAAAACGGTTTTGGGGATAAATACAAATTCCCGTTATGGATCAACGTGTAGAAATCGCTTCAAAAATCTACAAATATTACCGCTTCCATCAATATATTTTGAAGTACTATGTTATGTGCTCGGAAATCTAAACACATATCAAACCTCTGCAGAAATACTCACCCAAGCATACGTAATGTTAATTACCTAAGGAATCCATACTCGCGGCTGAATATGACTAAAAATAACAGACCCACCTTTAAATTGTATAATTTATTGTTCAATGCAAATAGCAAAACATAATTTTCAAAATATGTCTAATCGCTGCTTCTCAAAGTTTTCTTGAAAAGCATTGCTTCACCACTGTTTCTATTCAGTTGATGAGTACGTTGAGGCTAGATAATAAATTAGATTGTAATGCCTCATATGCGCATTGTAAATATACAGGGTGTAAACGTTATGATAGTCAATATTTAAATGGGTTATAGAGGGTGTTAAAATAAGCAAAAAGTTTCATATAATATGGGGGTCAATACGGCATTTTTTTAGAGAAGAGCGACTTTAAAGTAAAATAAAGTCTGACAACGCCGCAATGTCAGGCGCAAATTTACGACGGAACGCAGTGTAAATAAAGATGGAGTTTGTTATTTTTGGCTCTTAGACATTATTTCATTATTTGATAATGTACTCGTAATATGCAAAAAATTAAAAAAAACGGACTTATCTCTAACAACTGTCTCAGCTATTCACCTGGTGTGTGAAAGCTTATTGAACGTATTAAAAAAATCCACTTATAAATAGGGAAAACAAATTTGATACATACATTGTTTTTTATTTTCAAAACCCACACTGCACTTTTTTTGTATTTAAAGAAAGTGTTCAAAATGTCGTCCTCCACTTTCCACACAAGCTTCATTACGACGCACCCAGGTTCTTCTTACTCTAGGTCCTCGAAGTTGTCCATTTATTATCTAAGCCGCATTAAATTTTTTTTCGCGAAGTTGTGCCTCAGTTGTTATTGGACCAGCCCCATAAACCATCCCTTTAAGTTCTCCCCAATACCAGAAATCGATGAGATTGAGGTCATTAGATCTTGCTGGCCATTTTCGAGGATCAGGAGCATTTCGACCGATCCAGCGATTTGGATAATGTTCATTCAAATACTGAATGACGCCTATAAAAATGTGTGGTATTGCCCCGTCATGAAGAAACCACAAATTCTGTCTTCGTTGTAATGGCATGTTGTCTAAGGTCTGTTCCAAAAGTTCTGGTAGGTTATTGGCTAGAAAGGTATCCTTATCCTGACAACTTTGGGGGTAACTCGAATTACCTGATCGTCAAGAATACCCATCCAAATATTTATTTTAAAACGTTGATGGAAATGACCTTCACGAATGGTATGAAGATTTTCTTGTTCCCACGTGTGAGTATTATGGAAATTTAATATCCCTTCTTGCGAATATTAGTGGGCTGAACACTTCCTGTATTTCGAAGTCTTTGGTACACTTGCACAAATGTTCTTCTATCTAGGCGTACCCGTTGACGAAATCTGTCGCGTTAAATTTGAGCTGCAAGATTTGAATTCTGACGAGCTTCACCGTAAACTAACAACATGTCAGCGAACTCTTGATTCGGGAACATTGTAAATAAAAACGACGACGTACGCGAACAATAACTAACCACTGTTACCGTTTGCGATCGATTGCCGGTTCGATAAGGGTATTTAATGAAACTTACTTACTGACTACAAATTTTGATTTGACTTAGAAAAACTTTTTAGATTAGATTATAAAAATTAGTAAGATTGTGGTGATTGTGGTCGATATAAAGCACTTAAAGCCATTTAGACAAAAATCTATTGTCTTTTGGACCATGGGTCATATCAACTTTTTCACTTGATTTGACCACCCCCCCCCCTATTACCCATTTCAATAATGACTACCATAACGTTTACAACCTGTATAATGTGATCAATAAATTGTAGGGTATTGTATGGTAATATAACATGTCTTGCCTATCCCTGGATGAAAATCTTGGTTCGCATAAAGTTATTTAGTAATTTAATTTTTTACCGTTTTTTCGGTTGGTTCCTTGTTGCATAACGGTGTCAAATTTTCCCTCACAACATTCTGCAACACGCTGTGTATGATTCCAGGTTGTTGTGGGACTAGGCGCGGGCTGGGTGATCTCGTTCTTGCTGTGCATTCCACCACTGTTTACCGTGGCTCCTTATACGTACAACCCAGGAATCGGAGCTTGTGGACCGAGTTTCTCCACGGGCGCAGGAACCCTGTGGTATACCACTCTTTACACTGCCTTTACCCTCCTTCTTCCAGCCACTGTCATCATCTGCTGCAATTTTAAGGTCAGTGGCAATCTCCGACAATGCTGGTAGGTCAGTATTATACAGGGTGTTTCAGTTTATTGTTGCTTAACTTTAAGATTCGATAGAACTTTTAAAATTAATGCATAAAGTCTATATAAACATGGGTCGAAAAATGCGTGGCTTCCGAAATACAGGGTTTTTAAATTTACTTTCTAAAATAGTTTTTTTTTAATATTTCGAACAATATTTGATGTATAACAGTAAAAATTGGTGTACAAGGGTTCTTTGGTACGATAAAACGAGCCATGGGCATAGTTTTACTGTAGCCGCTAGAGGGCGCTCTCTACTGTACCTGTAGTGTATTAAAATGACCGAAATTTTTTCTTAGTGCAATTTTTTGCTTTTTGAATAAAAAAACTAATTCTTCGCACTTTTCAACATACAAAAGCTTTCTTGTGAATTTTCGTTATAGTCAGCCGTTTTTGAGATATTTGGATTTTTAAGGTTCGATGCATTTTTAATTATTTATGATAAAATAACGTTAAAAAGTCAGTATCTTGATAATTTTTAGAAGCAGGCTGTGCCTGCAAATATTTTTGAAATTGAAAGCAGAATAAGGTTAAACGTCAATTACGAGTAGTTGACAGTTAGTTTTGTTATCTGTTGAAACCTGAAAGGTTTTTTTGCAATTGTGAATGCACGAAATTTAGTTTCTTTTACCTGTTTTTTTTGTAAGTTTTATAAAAATGCCATTTTTATTCTCCAATCAAGAGTTAGCGGATATTCATTTTGTGTATGGCTTTGTAAATGGAAACGCAGCAGAAGCAGCCAGAGAATACGCACGAAGATTTCCAAACAGACGACATCCAACTCGCTCAGTATTTGTAAGAATGCATCGCCAAATAATTGAAAATGGTTTTGGAAATCTCCAAAGGGATCAAAACATAAATTTTCGTCAGCGCAGATTAACCCGTATGATTCTGCGTGAGTTTGATAGAGATCCGACCACAAGTGTTAGGAGAGTTTCTGGTGCCTTGGGAATTTCAGCAAGCCATGTTCATCGTGTTCTTAGAAATGACCATAGACGTCCTTACCATTTGCAACCTGTGCAAGGACTACAGCCAGGGGACGGAGAACGAAGAATCACATTTTGTCAGTGGATTCTTGATAGAACTGATAATAATAAGGAGTTTTTAGGTAACATTTTATGGACCGATGAGTCATGCTTCACTAGACGGGGGAGTGGTAAATTTTCATAATCAACATATTTGGTCGCATGAAAATCCGCATGCAGTTCGGGAAAGAAATTTTCAGCATGAATTTAGTGTGAACGTGTGGATTGGTATCTACCGTACTCGACTATTTGGACCCTACCTTTTGCCTGCAAGGTTAAATGCTGCGACCTTCTTGGAATTTTTAAAGGCTGAACATGCAAATACTTGAGATGATGTTATGTTAGATTTAAGAAGATTTGCCTGGTTCCAGCTTGATGGTTGTCCAGCTCATTATTCGAGAATAGTTAGAAACTGGCTGGACGAAAATTGTCCAGAAAAATGGATCGGCCGTGGAGAAAAAGTCGCCTGGCCTCCACGATCCTCTGACCTAAATTGTGTGGGGATTTCTATAAGAAAAAGTGTATGTTTGTCCTAACTATCCAATAGCATTTTAGTTGTAAATAATTAATTTAATTTGTTAAAAATAATATTGGAAAATTTAACAAATTAATATTCTGTTTTTTGTGTTTATTTGGAGTTAGGAATTATTGCTGTGTTTAAAAACACAATCTAAACGATCATCTTAATTACTTGTAATGCCCAAATCGAAAATGTAAAAAAAATGCATCGAACCTTAAAAATCGAAATATCTCAAAAACGGCTAACTATAACGAAAACTCACAGGAAAGCTTTTTTATGTTGAAAAGTGCGAAGACAGTTTTTTTTCAAAAAGCAAAAAATTGCACTATGAAAAAATTTTCGGTGATTTTAATACACTACAGGTACGGTAGAGAGCGCCCTCTAGCGGTTATAGTAAAACTATGCTCATGGTTCGTTTTGTCGTACCAAAAAACCCTTGGATACCAATTTTCACTGTTAATACATCAAATGTTGTTCGAAATATTTAAAAAAAACTATTTTAGAAAGTAAATTTAAACACCCTGTATTTCGGAAGCCACGCAGTTTTCGACCCATCTTTATATAGACTTTATGCATTAATTTTAAAAGTTCTATCGAATCTTAAAGTTATGCAACAATAAACTGAAACACCCTGTATACCCAATGAATTCGAGTAGATAGATAAATAGATATATATTTCATCTGATCATGACAAAGACATGACACATGTCAAGAAAAATGAAAATTTAACCAAGGTGGCCTTTCGGCAAAGACGATCACAGAAAAACAGAGGTACAGGTAACAACATAGAAATACAGGGTCTTCCTTAATGATATGCGGATATTTAAGGGTGTGAATCTACATAAAAAATTAATGTTAGTTTGCATTATAAACTGTCGTCCAAAAATGTTTCCTTAAAAAAACTCGGGGTGTTGAAGTTTTAGGAAAAAAATGGAAATTGATTAATATCTTCAGAACCGCTTCAGATATTTCACTGATATTTAGTACGTTGTGGAAGTTAATAAAGTTGCATATTTTTCAATGCAAAAATAATTTTTAGCTTTAACAGTGGTGTGCGTACGGGTAGTGACTTCGACATTTTTTAAGGAAAGAATGGTACGTCAATGATTTGTTTGCCAAATAAATTTATTTTTGAATTCCCCGTTCAATTTAAAAGAAATGGTCTCTCTTGCGTTGCTTTCCTTCGATGCGCCATTTTTGAGTAAAAAAAATAAAAACTGTTCTATTGTCTAACTTGCAAAATAATTACTAATTTAATTGGAAAAATTAAACACATTAGGGGTAATGAACAATAACAACTGACAGCATAAACATAACATTGAAACCAACGAAATGATCTTTCTCGTACGCGTTTTAGGATGTTCTTCGACTTCGTGAAGCACTGCTTCCTCAATTTCAGGTGTTCTCACACTTAGAGGTCTACCTTCAGATGTTCCTTTTCACACAGAACCAGTTAGAACAAGACGACGATGAATATCAGAAAAAGTTCGACTATCTGGCAAAGAACGATCGGGATGTCTCTGGTGATAAATCCGTCTGGCTTGCTCACCATTACCGTCGGCAAGGCCATATGCCCTTTCTGCATTTGAATAATTCACCATTATTAACAAGATTGTAATAACTAAATAATAAAAAAGATGTCACAACTCACAGATTTGAATAGCAGAAACTTGTCAGATGTCAAAAGCCAGTGACATATTCCAGAGCAACTAGATATTTATTGCTGAATTGCATTCTTCAATTAATACATTCACACCCTTGAATGTGCACATATCATTAAGGAACACCCTGTATATTAGATATAAAAATTCGACAGTACGCATATTTCTCTGGCTGAAATATATGGAATAAAAACAATGTCATGGTAATTTGACGAGTACTTGTTGGTAGATGATTGTATAGATCTAAACGTGGAAAATTCTGTTTTCATATCGATAGTAAGAATTTAGGTCCCCTAAAATCATCAGACGATCTCGTCTGGTAACTGCGGAAGTTAGAGTTTGTGAAATAGTTATTAGTCTAATCATATTAGACGAAAATAACCCTGCTCCGCGAAATAATTGTAAAGTCTGGTTTTATTGCTGCAATCTGTTCAAGGCGGTATTCAAAACATGGACGCATAAAATGGGTTCACCAATTTTTCAGAGAAAACTTTTTATTTGACAACAAAGAATGAGAAAACGTTTTGTGGGATTCAATCGAAAGTGCTGGCAGGAACGAAAAAAAATTGGTGTACCCGTTTCATACGTCCATGTTTTAAATACACCCTTGAACAGCTTGCACCAATAAAACCAGACTTTACAATTATTTCGGGAAAATTTGCTAATATGATTAGACTATATTTGAAGAAGTAATACAGAGTTACCAGTAAAAGAAACACGAAAAAACAGATTATGCCGAGATGATACGTCTAGTGGCTCAAATACTACCTGCCACTTGAATGCGATCACGCATTCGTTACTTGCTGTAACAATCCAGGAAGTATCTTCGCATCTTCTAGAGAAAATATTCTGATTAGGTTTTTTGCAAAACCTTAATAAAGAAGAAAAATAATTTTAGGTCTAGCAAGATACAGATTCATTAAAGTGGGTCTTTTTTTAATGAGATTGTGCGAAAAAACAATCAGAATATTTTGCTTAGCAGATAGGACGATACTTCCTGTACTATAACTACCCAGGTAGTCGATGGCCGACAAAAGAAGTATACTCTAGGCGCTGAAGAAAGAAACTAAACCCAAACAAATACACGCATATTGCTCGTGAGTGAGTGTTTAGGCGCAGGAGACATTACAGGACCGCATCAAGATATTATGGGTAGTCATCAAAAATTTCATACAAGATAATTATTATATTTTACAGTAAATTTCAGTTAGAGATTCACAAATGAGTTAACTACACTTTTAGTTATTAGTAAGTAAGCTGCGCGCACTCATTCAGAAGAGGAACTTGAATCTTCTGAATCGTTTAAATGAATTATTAGAGGTTCAATTTGGGTATCGATGACATTGTCCAAATCCCACATTTTGACCTCAACCTTCTCCCGAACGTGGCGGATACAGTTTTTCCATTCCTCTGCCGTAACTCTATTGACTGCGATGTGAAAGAGATTTTTAACATCAGAAAATTTATAAGTATTATTATTCGACGCCACGTATTGCTTTATGTTGGCCCAAATCAGCTCAATAGGGTTCAGCTCACAATGGTAGGGTGGCAGTCTCAAGACAGTTTTATTTTGTTTTTTGGCCATTTCGTCGATCATTTTAAAATCGTATTTGTATTTATGTCTATTGACTATACTTATCAATTCACCCTTGACCATTGTTTCATCAAAATCGATCTGTTTTGAGGCCAGCCATTGTTGTATGTTTGCTTTTTTAGTTGCCATTGTGGGAATTTTTTCTATTTTTCTAGAATGGTACGGGGCATTATCCAGTACAATAACAGCGTTATTCTCCAGCTTTAGTAACATTTTGGAGAACCAATTTTCAAAGGAATTGCCGTCCATCTCCTCATGATAGTCCCCTGTCTTTTTTGATTCAAAGGCCCACAGTGCTTCGGGAACAAAGCCGTCTTCACTACCTACGTGACAAATGATCAGCCGTTTGCCTTTTCCTGGAAATAAATTATTCCTTACACTATGGATTGATTAAATTTGAAGGAATGAGGCAATTGAGTTCATTTAGCTGAATTTAAGAGTCACGGAATGCTGATCAAAAACTGAAAAACGTAGAAAATTGAAGTTTGCAACTTCTCAAAACCCATTCAAAGCAAATTGACTGCACCCAAAAATGATAATAAATTTCAAAATAACGCTTAAAAGAGGGTCGAAGTTTTTTTCCTAATGACTACACTGCGAATGCACCATTTTTGGAGAATATCACACATTATCTGCTATCACAGCATATTATTTGCCCGAATTTATCAAAATTAAATTGCCGGATAGATGAAGGAGCTTACCTGCAGGATTTTTCAATCCAGCCGAAAGACCGTCTAGAAAACCCTGCCTTGATGATGTTACTGATTTGTCGACCCAAACTTTCGCTTGAGTATGTCCAGCATTCACCCACGTTTCGTCCAAATAGTAAATTTTTCTTTTTTCAACGCGAAACTTCCGAATCTTCCTAAGGTATTCCCTTCTCCACACAACAATTTCTTCTTTCTCTATTAACATACTGTTTCTTCCCCGTTTCAAGAATCGAAAATTAAGTTCCTTCAAAAGTTTTCGGAATGTGGTTCTTTTAAATGATGGAAGATCCTCATCAGCATTAACTAATCTTAATATCTTATCTACTGTAGGTATCTCATTTCGGAAGAAAAAATTATGCACTTTCCTCCTGATGGCAGTTCTGTCAAAGTCATCTACTCCGTCCGTTATCCTTTTTCTTGCAGGATACGGTTTTGGCTCAGAAAGTGAGTGAGTGCTCCTATATTCCTTAATGATCCTATAAACACTGGACCGACATACTCCAGAAATATGTGCTACCTTACATATAACTTCGTCCACGACCAAATCGGGTTTTTCTTGAATTTGGTTTTTGTATATATTTTATATTATTTGTTTTTCATTTGCACTTAAATGTAGCTTCTTAGCCCTTTTTTGGGTGGGGTTGCGCTGATGTCAACCACTTCGTCGGCTGTATCTGTGTCAGACATCGTATCTTAGGCGATATATAAACAAAACGTTCCACTCGCGAAAAACGAGTATACGCTACTGAATGCGTAATGCGTATGCAATGCAATCCTGTGCGTGAATTAACTGTTAGATGCCTGTCGTGTCATCTACAATCACGTTTACAAGTCCAAACCTGTGCAGATTCGTAGAGCGCCGACGACTGCTAGTGACCTTGAATTTGTCTGTAGATCGATGTTACTCCAGTCAATTTAGGTTCAAAGTGGATGTTTTCTAAACCAATTTGTTGTTCCTACATCAAAAATATATCGATGATGTTTTGTACTGGGAGCTCATGAAAGATCAAGGTAACTTATTTTAACAGTCATCCTTTTTCTAGTCTCAAGATGACACGAAAAAGGGTCTGTGGATTCACTAGAAATACACTGCCGAGGATGTTTAGACCTAAAGTGACTGGAGTATATCCGTGGATGCTTTCGAGGGATCTGTTCACGTGCTGATCACTGTTTACGTTTAATGTCTTTCTTCAGCGCCCAGAGTTTAGGTAACGTGGCTGTTGGACGTGTAAAAGTTGGTGCTACATGCCTGAATGCAAAATAAAGGAGAGACATGGTGGTACGATGCCTTGCTAATTATTTTATACAAGTATTCTTATTCCAGCATATTTGGAATCCGTTTTCCATACTGTAGCTCAGGTCGAGGTGTAATTGACGATGGACATCCATCAAAAATTTATCTATGACTCATGAGTGTATCAGTGTCAAAAACGCAATCACAGACATGTGATGTGCAGACTTACCTCTAATTTCCAAATTAACCGATGATCAATTTGGAGGCTTGGTAGTGCCTTTTTAGAGCTTCGTTAATATGTCACGAAATTGGAGGAAATATTTACAAAGAGCAGACTGGAAGCTGAAGTCTTGGGCATCAGTTCCACTCACCCTTGTGAACAGTTTCCTGCTGATCATTTTCTTTCACTTTAAACACAAGTCCGCATTTATTTTCAATTCAAAAATGTCAACCAGGGTATAGTCACTTCTAGGGCAAACAAAGCTAATCCTAAATTGAGAACATTAACTCATCGAAAGTTTTATCGAAACAAGACAAAACAAAATTCCGTCTTTTACAAAAATCGACTACTGCAGAAGTCAAAATATTCGCAGTGGTCGCTTCTTGTAACAGATGGCACTCTGTACCTGAGACTAAGCCTACACCTGAAGAGTTGTCAACGATGAAATCTGTATTACTACGAGCCCCTTCCCACTTCAGTTGGCCCAAATATTGAAATCTTAGTTTTTTCTTATCAAACACAAATAATAAAAATGTAGCAGGGTTTTATAGGCTTAAAATATTAACAATGAATATTTTGATAATATAGAGTAGAAAACAACTTTATCACTTCCTAATCAAATTTGCAGCATAAAAATAACACATGTTGCAATTACAGCATATCAACATATTTCATTTTAAAATAAGTCTATAACGCATAGGCGGCTGTGAAAAATAAAAGCCATGACAATTGTTTTTATTAATCACAGCTGTCAGAATACGTTTAAAATAGTTTTGGGTAGTTAAGGTTTTAAAAATGGGTAGAGGAAAGGTTATTAGTGAGAAAATTCGGTTACTGATAATTGAATTTTTTAATTCTGGGAAATCAACTCAGAAATTGCAACATTGTTAGACTTATCGCGATTCAGTGTGAGAAATATTGTTAGAAGATATAACGTAACTGGTTCAGTTAATATTAAGCCACGATATGTGAAAGAAAGTAATCTCACAAATGCCGACCGAAGAGCATTAAGAAGAATAATCGTGAAAAACAGGCGTGCCAATTATTTACAATTAAGTGCTCTGTGGAGTGACCCTGTTGGAAGGAGAATTTCGAGGTCCACAACTCATAGAGAGGCCCACAAACTGGGACTTAGCACTTGCAAGGTGAGTTTTCTTATAAAAAAAAGTGAAGTAAAAACCCTAAAGTTGCACAACTTGTTTATAGGCCAAAGAAAAGCCACTATTAACACCACTGCAAAAGAAAAATCGGCTTAGATGGGCTAAAGCACATAGACAATGGACACCTCAACAATGGTGTGCAATACAATGGAGTGATGAGGCCCGATTCGAAGTTTGTGTTAGTGACAGTCGCAGTAGAGTTATTCGCAAAATAAGTGAAGCATTCCATGTTGACTGTCTGAAGAGAAAAGTGAAATTTCCAGCATCCATTATGGTCAGAGGCAGTATGTCATCAAAAGGAGTAGGAAAACTTCATTTTATTGATGGAAATGTGGATACAAACAAATAATTGGCAATTTTAGAAGAATCGCTTTTACCAGTGATGGAAGAATGTTTGACATCCGGCCAAGATTTTGTGTTTCAGCAAGATGGTGCAGCGTGCCATACCTCAAAATGGGTTTCTAGCAGTCCAGATCTGTCACCTATTGAAACTTTGTGGCACGAGATGAAAAAGGTTCTACTACAACATCCTGCTCGTACAATCACCGAACTGAGGCAAAAGCTTCAAGAAATATGCGATTGTTTTACACCAAATTTTTGCCAAAACTTGGTTAACACTATGCCCCAAAGAATTTCAGCCGTAATAAAAAATAAAGGTGATGTTACCCAATGGTAATCTTTCAAATGTTGCTTTGTAAACTTCGGGCATTTAGTCGCACATTGTTTATTTGTTCAGATGTTCTATTAGTTATAGGTCTAAGTGATTTCAAATATGTTTCTGAGAAAATAAATTGTTTTAGAAGTAAATGTTTTCGTCATGTTTAGTGTTTTGGTACAAATCTTGAAGTGGGCCAACTGAAGTGGGAAGGGGCTCGTAGTATGATCTATAGATTTGTTTAGGAAAGTTGTGAATGGTACACTCCTGCAGTGGCATTCATACCATATCATTTGTAGATAATTTAAAAAACGTTTGTTTTTCGCAATTTTTTATCCATGTCCATACCATAAAAACAATAATGACATGAATCACCCTGTACAAATATAATTACTCGATGCCATGACATCTTTATGACATCTTATTCCGTGCCAAAGTAGAACCCTATGTGAAGTAAGTAATAAAAAAGTACGGGACAACTTCCAGAGAGACACCTAAAGAAAGGATCGGAAAATGAAGACCAAAGTCTTTTTTGTGGGTTTCCCTTCTGCTGGTAACTTTGTATTCTTTGGGTAAACGCAAATAGCTAGTTTAGCATAATGTGTAAATTGTAATTTCAAAATTATGCGTTATTTCATAATCACTATATTGTTCCGAAAAAGATTTGGAAGTTACTTAATTTGATATTCATAGATTTTTTTAGGGCTTCAAACAAAATCTCGTAGCACTAAAACTAGAAAATGTGAGATTATTATTTTTAACGCGAAATAAATTTCCTAATTTTTTTTAAAATATAAGTAGATACGACCTAACGCTGAAGTTTCAACTGGTCCTTTTCCGTATGTAAAATGTGCCTCTGACATGTTGCATGTTTCGATGTTGTCCTAGGTATCAAATGTTGTTAACAGGCACAAGTAGAATGAATGAGTCTATTCGCTTGGCTCTACACAAATTTCAGCGAGTTTTTAACGATTATTCCTTTTTTATACTTTTTTCAAATCCGAGCCTCAGATATGGGATTACCCATTAATGGCAGCACTCAAAACCCAACGCATAACAAGCAAAACCAGAATCAGCCTATGATCTCTTAAACCGTGAAAGCCCATGTTTTAAAAAGCTTTATGTTACGGAAACCGTAAATTTCACGTAACGACCCGTCTGAAACAAAGGGCCGTGCTGGAAGGATGTTAAATGACGCGAATATATTTTGATTGCACTTGGAGTAATGATAGATAAAAGAAATATTTTTTATTTCTGCCTCAAGACATTGCCATCAAAGCTTTAAGTGTATCTAGAATCTGCGAGCATTTACCGCAAGTTCAATATTGCGTCAATTATTTTTGAACATCTACGAGGGTTGTCCCAAAAATAAGTTTCCAACCTTTTTTCAGGCACAAGGAATTTTTTATTTGAAAAATCGAATTTACCGTTGGAAACGTTTATCTTTGTGCTATTTTTCTACATACTCGCCATTATTTCTACGCCACGTTGTTGCCAGATTTCGCCTAGCATCACGCGCGGTAAAGCTACAGAGTTCGGAACCGGATTTTTGCAACCTCTCTCGTAATAAACTCGTATTTTCCAATTAAAACTCTTTATTACCATTAATCCTTAGTGACGACCCTTTTGTTCAGAATGAGCGAAAGATTTTGAAATTTGATAAGAGCGAAACAGTTGATTGCATAGATTTAGCAGGATCCCATAAGGGTATCCCAAGGTTTTTTGTGTCACTGAACTCAATGACATGAGATCCAAGGTCATTTGAAGGTCATATCATGAGAAAGAGTCTGTAAAGAAAATTGTATAAACCTTATACTTGTATCAGAAAAAAAGTTCCCAAGGAAATCTATTTAATGATGTAGAAATATACATTTGAAGTTAAGGAGAAAAAATTACATTTTGTGTTTTGAGATATTCTGCATAAATGGAAAGATATTTTTGCATTTTTTCCAGATTAGCTCAAAATCGATGATAAAAAAGTTTTGTGATCTAAAATTTATCAAGATATCTTCAAAAATGGCAGAGCTGAGTTAGGCATTTTTTCAGACATTTCGCTAAATATTTATACAATTTTCAATCTAAACTAACGGGTGATTTTTTAAGAGGTATAGGATTTGATTTTCAAAAAATAAACACAAAGAATTTGAAAAAACGATTAAACTTTATTTGAGTCGATAGAACGGTCGATATAATTTAATGTTTAAAGATTATTTCATGTAAATGTTGGCCGCGGCTCCGCTTTAGATGGCCCATGCGCAAGGTCCAATTTTGGCACACTCTCTCCAACATATCGGCCGGTATCTCACGAATAAATGCTTCAATATTGGCTTCCAGTGCGTCAATCGTTGCTGGTTTATCACTGTAGACATTAGGCCCCACAAGAAATAGTCCAACGGCGTTAAATCACACGATCTAGGCGGCCAATTGACGGGCCCCAAACGTGAGATAAACTGTTCACCGAACTCGCCTCTCAATAGGGCCATTGTGTCGTGTGCGGTGTGGCATGTGGCACCGTCTTATTGAAACCACGTCAGCCAAGTCCAGCTCTTCCATTTTAGGCAAAAAAAGTTTGTTATCATCGCACGGTAGCGCTCGCCATTCACAGTTACGTTCCGGCCATTGTCGTCTTTAAAGAAGTACGGCCCGATGATGCCACCGGCCCATAATCCACACCAAACAGTGATTTTTTTGGGATGCATTGGTAGTTCTTGCAATGCTTCTGGCTGGTCTTCACTCCAGATGCGGCAATTTTGCTTGTTAACGTACCCCCACAATTTTTCGATAAAAATGTGGATCTTCCTCCAACTTTGCCAGCGCCCATTCACCAAATTGGAAACGTTGTGGGAGGTCGTGTGGCTTCAATTCTTGCACCAGCTGTATCTTATAAGGTTCTACACCCAAATCCTGTCTCAAAATTTTCCACGTGGTGGAGTAACAGAGGCCCAATTGCTGCGAACGGCGGCGAATCGACATTTCACGGTCATCACTAACACTGGTGGATACAGCCGCAATATTTTCTTCAGTCCTCACTCTACGTCTGCGTGTTGGTGGTTTAATGTCCAATAATGTAAACTGGGTTCGAAATTTAGTCACAAGCTGGAAGCAGTGCTCGATGCACTCTCTTAACCGAGCATGAATTTTGATAGTAAAATTCAATAATTTGCAAGCGTTGTTCGTTCATAAGTCGATTCATGGTTAAATTATAGACCAACTGAACAAGTTTGACAATGACACAAGTCACGATTCTCGCGTCATCTGTCAAAAACAGTGTTGCCAAAAAGATACTAGCAAAAAAATCACCCATTATATGTTATATGATATGAAACTTCTTGTTTTCAGAAGCTCTATCCAAAAATGCAATAAAATATAGGGTATTCTGTTCAAAAAAATACATGTATGCTATAACACTAGATGTACTAGTAACTTATCAAGGTTGCCACTAAAACATATTTTTGATATCGTTTTCAGTTTGCTCACAAAGCTATTTTCCGTTTACATTGAGACTTTTTGACGGACACCGAGTCCATCTATTTGATGCTTCCAGATCCTCATGATAGCTCGGTACCATCGGCACAGGATAGCATCTGCGATCTACGAAGTGACGCTGTCAGCACAGGTGACCATCACCCACCAACGAAACCCATTCTTCGTACCGACTGTGACGGCGCCCAGTTCTGGGGGACCCAAATTCAAGAGTCGCAGCGCCATCTATACTGTGTTCCAGCTCGTTGCTTCTTTCCTTATACTCTACGTACCTTATTATACTACCATTATGTGGGATGCGACGTTAGGCGCTCTCAACAACAGAAAAGTAGGTACCTTTTCCTTCCTCTTATGGACCCAATATTTTATTGCAATATTTGGCCATAACTATGGCAAGTAAAGTCCGGTCATCATGAATACGAGGTCTGTAAGTTAGGTGATATAATTACAATTTTATATTCTTACTTTCAAGATAACTTCCTCCTAAAGCCAGTTCAAACTTGTACTGACGGCAGACCACATGTTCCCCTGTCCCCCCCTCCAAGTCCGGTGCCATCAGTGTTGGCTCATCACTACAAAACGCCGCGCAAATAAAAGTACAATAAAATAAAGTAGGTATACTTTATCTGAAGTCACTTGAAACACTGTGAAATACCGGGTGCGTTTTATATATCTATATTTACCACGCTCTGTTGCTGCAAAAATCGCCAAATTTCGCAGCAAATATCCCCCGTATAAGATCAAAGGCAGTTTCACCGGTCCACGTGGAATAAAGCACGCCTATGCGTGGACATAGCCAATGAGAAAGCGTGTATTTCAGAGCTCGGAACAAGTGCAGGTGGCTACTGAAAATTGAAACAGTTTAGCCAATGCCGTGTAGCGGTGAATAAACGTGTTTTCTTTAGTCTGTCCGTGTTTTTCATAGATTTTATTAGTTTGTGTGTTTTTGACTTTTAAATACTCAGTTTACTTGTTGATTTAATTGTTGTGTTGATTGTTCTTGTGTGTCCTAAATATGGTTCTTTGGAGACCTTGGGAAAATGCTCCAAGCCACGAGGAGATGGTTGATGAACCTGTGCAGGCAGAATTCTTTCATAAAGATTTAGAGGAACAGACCCAAAGAGTAATCCTAAATATGTATGATTGTCTGAAAAACGAAAATCCAGATTCCTCGCAAAATCAAATTTTAAACAGAATTTGTATCCTGACAAAAATCAGTCGGTCTACCATTTATCGGGTTATAAAAAGGGGAGATGTAGTCAACCATTCCTTCCACAGAAAGCGCATAGGGCAAAAATTAAAAAGAATAGACGTGGGTTTCATCAGAAAGATATTTGTCGTATAATATACGGATTTTATAAAGAAAATTTGGTGCCCATGTTGGAAATGATACGGGATAAATTAAAAGATTATCCTGAAGATTTTTATAATTACAAATGCTTAGACTCACTGCACTGTATTGTAAAACTGTGTGGTTTTCAATACAAAAAATTAGATAAAAGAATGGTGATTATGGAGTCGTCTCGAATCGTTGAATTGCGCAAAGTTAAAATCTATAGAGAGAAGAAAAGAAATCTGATTTACCTGGATGAAACGTGGTATGATACCCATGATGTTGTGCAGTACGGCTGGGTTGACGACAGCAACAAGTGCATTTTAAATGCACCATGCAACCGTGGAAAACGAATCATTATTCTCCATGCTGGCAGTGAAAATGGATTTATGCCTAATGCCTTGCTGTTATCTGCCAAAAATATCAAAGAATCATGTGCCGACTATCATGAGGACATGACCTCCGACTTATTTGAAAAGTGGATAGAGCAGCAGTTAATACCAAACATTTCCCCAAATTCAGTGATTATTATGGATAATGCGCCATACCATTCTCGACAGAAAAACAAAATTCCGAATACAGGCACAAAAAAACAAGACATTATTGATTTTATGAAGGATAAGGGAATGGAAATACCACAAAAATCAACCAAAGCCATATTATTGGATCTTATTAAAAGACAAAAATTTGAAAAAGAGTATGTTGTTGACAATCTGCTTCAGCAAAATTTCCATGAAGTATTACGTCTACCTCCCTATTACTGCATTTTTAACCCGATTGAGTTGGTCTGGGCTGCTTTTAAAAAAAAAGTAAGAAAACATAATCAGACCCCTCAATTAAGTGAATCGCTATTGGCCACAATAAGAGATGCAGTATCTCATATTGCTGCCACAGACCTATGGAAGCAGTGTTCTAGGCATATTATTGAAAAAGAAAATGAATATTGTGTTTTGCCTCCTGTAAATCCGCACGCCTATGATACGTCATGAAATTACAAAGGACGCGCCGACCAAAGGTTTTTATGCTATTTCAAGTGACTTCAGATATACCATACTTTCTTTTTGGCCCAGTAAGGCCCCAGAATAGTAATAGATAGATGAAACCCCCACACCTTTGCAGATTATACATTATTTGCCGACAATGTGCACATTTTCTCAGTGGTTGTGGTTTAGGGCATCTATCGACCTATATGGCGCCTATGTGATGACCCGTCGCAATCATATCAACCATATTTCAACTGTATCTTGGCAATAATTTCTGCAATGTGTAGACACAAACACTTTTCAAAGTTTCTCATCGGAACTGATACAAAATCAAGCAAAAATGACTGACGAACATTAGAAATGTTTCAATCAACGTAGATTTCCACATAAATTTTATGCTTAAAACTTAAAAATGTCGGCTGTGTGCTACGAAAGCCAATATCTTCGTCAACGCGGGATTAGTCATAGCAACGAGCATGTGCGCCGACATGAATTTTTCTCGGGTGGAAGAGGTCAGACATTTGCAAGTGATAATTTTGTGTAAAAGCTTACCTGCCTCCAAAACTTTTGAAGAGCAGGGGCAGCAAAATCTCAAAATGGCTAAAAATCCCCAAAGTGGTGCACAAAATCATACTAAATATGCAAATTTTAATTGCATGAGCCTGCTTGACTGACCTCAATTTAATTTTTTTGTTCGTAGCTAACTTTTTTCTCAGGAAGGCCAAGTTGTGCTGAACATAATGCTCATCAGCATAGTCTAGACTTGCTCTCAGACTTTCGTTCGTTGTCCCACCTGAGACCAAGCGTAGACCATGCTGATGAGTCTCCAAATAGCACGAAACAGCTAGCCGTTGTTGGCAGTTTGTAATCGGACAAACAAAAGCTATATCACTAGCTTGTTCAGTGGCGGATAGACCGCATTCACTATAACACCAGAATCGACGGCATCTAGCGGCCACAGTCAAGACCCGGCTGTTAAATGGAACAGACAGCATGCTGCTTTCGCTCTCGTACTGGTCGATTCTGGTAATAGATGGCAATTTGAGCTGTCTTATGTCAAATTGACTTTAGAGCACATAGCAAAATGTAGTATTGTTTTGAAACACTATTTTTGATATCGTTCTTTTGTTTGGTACTGTAGTATCTATAAAAATGATTCTGTCAGACTACTCAATTAAAACAGAAATAATTTTATATAGGATCAGGTAACGCTGTACGCCATCGCCTCAAGTCTTCTAGTGTCATCAGTACCTGTAAATGCCTTTCTGTACGGTGTCAGAAGCAAAATCCTCAAAAAGACATTAAAGAATTATTGGCGGAAAAAACAGACGAAAAGCGAGGTGAACCAGGAAATTCAGGCCAGGACACCTTCGACTTGTGGAAGTAGAAGACCGTCGTTAACACCATTGGGGTAAGTATTTTTTTACCGCAGATTTTTGAACCTCCCTAAGGTTAATGGCATGCTCAAGTAGATCATTGCACAATCTACCCTAGGGACAACGGAGCGGTTATATCGGCCAATTGCACTAGTCAACACTGGTTTTGCCACACGAACTTTGACAGCTAATTTTGTTTTATCAGTCTACCCTCATTATTACATGACAGCTGTCATATGTCTATTAGCCTCATATTTGTTGTGATACGGTAATACTCATAACTAGTACTACGGCAGTAAATTAACAGAAACGCTTACAAGTAAATCCTTATGAAAATATTTGTTGTTGAATTTGAACACTTTTTTGTGATTTATTAACCCTGTGAATATGTCGAGGAAGTGTAATAATGCTCCTAACACTTTTTATTATGTCTGCGGAGAACTAACATTCAAAAAACAACGACGAAATTTTACGAATCTTGTGTTGGAGTGTTATCACCAATGTTTTGGTTTTTCTGTCGTCCATCAAGACAAATCTTGGGCCCCTCATGTCTGTTGCATAACGTGTGTGAAAAATTTAACTGACTGGAAGAAAGGTGCACGACCTATGCCGTTTACTGTACCCATGATATGGACTGAACAGCGAGATCACGTTTCAGATTGCTATTTTTGTCTCACAGACATAAAAGGTATAAATTACAAGAAAAAAACCACAGTTATTTACCCTAACTTATCTTCGGCTATAAGACCAGTCTCTCATTGTAAAAAATTGCCAGAACTAATACCAGTTGCAACTACGTCTGTTGAGAACAATTCACAACCGTCCACTTCAGGTGAATGTGTTGACGAGGACGATGACTGAGTTAAAAGGAATTGTAAACGAGCCACATTTGATAACTCAAGGAGACCTAAATGATTTGGTTTGGGATTTGAATTTGTCAAAAAAGCAGTCAGAACTATTAGGATCACGTCTAAAAGAATGGAATTTAATCATAATACAAAAGTTAGCTATTTTCGAAACCGTGATCAACACTTCAGAACGTATTTTTCTCAGGATGGAGATTTGGTGTTTTGCAATAACATAAATGAGATTATGAAAATGTTGGACATAGATTTTGATCTCTCTCAGTGGCGTTTATTCATTGATTCTTCGAAAGCAAGTCTAAAAGCAGTGTTATTGCATAATGGAAATAAGCTTCCGTCTGTACCTCTGGCCCATGCTGCAAATATGAAAGAAACCTATGAAAATATGAAACTTTTACTTGAAAAAATAAATTACCGTACATATTCCTTCAAAATCTGCGGTGATCTTAAAGTTGTTGCACTATTACTTAGACTTCAGCTGGGTTATACAAAGTTTTGCTGCTTTTTATGTGAATGGGATAGCCGAGACAGAACTAATCACTATATAAAAAAACATGGCCTACGCGTGCATCGTTAGTTCCTGGGCAAAAAAACGTAAAGTATTTACCCCTTGTACAGCCAAATAATGTGCTTCTACCACCATTGCATATCAAATTAGGATTAATAAAAAATTTTGTGAAGGCAATGGATCGCAATGGGAGTGGATTTTTGTATCTAAAAGAAAAATTCCCTAAAATAAGTGATGCAAAGATAAAAGAGGGTATTTTTGTTGGCCCTCAAATTAGGGAGTTAATAAAAGATTCAAGATTTGAAGAAAAGTTAAGCGATTTAGAAACATCTGCATGGAAGGCTTTTAAAAATGTTGTTTCAAATTTTTTGGGTAACCACAAGAGTGACAGCTACAGAGAGTTGGTTAGCGAGCTATTATTGTCATATCAAGCATTGGGTTGCAACATGTCACTTAAGATCCATTTTTTAGACTCGCACCTGGATTTTTTTCCTGACAATTTAGGGGCTGTCAGCGATGAGCACGGTGAGAGGTTCCATCAGGACATTTCTAATATGGAAAAGCGGTACCAGGGCAAATGGAGCCCAAATATGTTAGCAGATTACTGCTGGACAATTAAAAGGGACCAACCAGAAGCTAAATATTCAAGAAAATCATAGATTATAAGTCATTTATAAAAAAAATAACTTTTGATTTACGAGACCTGTGTTTATTCTTAATATTTTAAATTACTCAATAGAATAAAATCCTTGTCTAGCAAATTTTTTTTACTGTTTATTTTTTCTTACAATCACCAATTAAAGTAAAAAATATCAAAAAAGTCCGTGTGGCACGACAAAGTTAAAATTTTGTTGACCAGTGTTGTCGATGTACGAAGTTCGACACGGTTAGGATGAGAGGTCAAAGTCAGGCGGGTCTGTCTGGCCGGCACATCGTGCGGCGGCATCATGGAGGAAGGCTCTGAGGAGCAGAGCCCATTGACATAGCGATAGAAGAGAGCTAGATCGCCGACAGCCCGTATGGAAGGGCCCCGAGACTGTCAGTTAGAGAAAAGTAATCGATCAGTCGGACAGCTCTCCTATGCACAGCATCGAGTATAGATAATGTGGCTAGGGTGGCAGCACCCCAAACATGTGAGCAGTAGTCGAGGCTTGTACAGAATGAGGAGGTTATTTTGTCCTAAGCAAATTGTGTGTGTTTGTGCCTGATCAAGTCATCAGTAATCTAAACTCCAACTAGCCGAAATGAACGCCACTTTGGTAGAACTATCGGCCATCCATCGGAACTGGATGAGCCTTAGGGCGCTACTTGCTAGTCAAGATACAGTAGTGCGCTCTGGAAGCATTAAACTGTACCAAATTGTTGCGTCACCAAGTAGTTATAACCCAACTAGCAAAGTAGTGCTATAAGCTTTTGGTAAAAGAACCGTTCAGCCATAAAAGCTCTTTATTGTTGTTGCCTGAACACCAAAATGCTGGCTTAATGTTGTGTGGAATGCAAATCTGCTTTCTGCAACATATTTGCTCTAAAATGAGGTGTTTAAAATATTCCTATAGCATAGTTACACAACACCTTATTGGACAAATTTTGAACTGTTGCATAAACGTTTATACAACTATTTTATACGGCATATTTGCAGGTTAGTCAAAATGGTTGTGTTTTGGTATATATGGTAACGTTTACGCTGTACATATGCTTAAAATACAGGGTGGCCCATAAGTCCTTTGAGCTGGAAAAAAAGGAATAAAACCAAACTAGTTACATTATGAAGAATTATTATATTTTGTTATCATCTTTATTGAATGGGAATTATGTTTTAAAAATCACATCGTCTAAATGCAATCCATTACGATCCCGGCACTCATATAAACGACGTCTAAAATTGTCGATGACTGCGCGGCAAGTCAACACTGTAATGCTTGCCATTTCTCTTCAGATATTTTCTTTCAGGACATCAACTGATCGCGGAGTGGTGTCGTACACTTTACTCTTGAGGTAGCCCCATAAAAAGAAGTCCATTGGGGTCAAATCTGGACTACGTGGTGGCCAGGAAATGTCTCCTCTTCGAGAAATTACTTTGCTGGGAAAAAGTTGACAGACGACGGGCATAGAAGTGTTGGAGGTGTGGGCAGTTGCTCCGTCCTGTTGAAACCAGGTCTGCGTATTATAGCCTGGAAAATTCTGCAACGCTGGTGTCAAAAACTCTTCTATCATTGCTACATACCGCTCCGAAGTAACAGTTAATGCGCGACCTCTGTCGTCCTCAAAAACATAAGGGCCTACGATGCCATGCGCTGACATAGCAGCCCAAACTGTAACTTTAGGGCTGTGTAAGGGCTTCTGATGCTTACGCCTTGGATTTTCGGGGCTCCAATAACGGCAATTTTGTTTATTTACATGCCCGTTTAAATGGAAGTGAGCCTCGTCCGAGAACAACACATTATTGAGCGAAGAAAATCGATTCAACATTTCATTCGCAAAGTTTAGTCTCTGAATAGCGTCATTATCTTTTAATTCCTGCACTAACTGAATTTTGTAAGCGTGCAGACGTAAATCTTTCCTTAAAATTCGCTGTAAAGATGTTCTGGGTACGTTTAGTGCACTGGAACGCTTACGAGTAGACTGGGTAGGATTTTGACGAACAGACTGTGCCACAATGTTGATGTTTTCTTCAATACGAGTTGTCCTTGGTCGACCCCACCGCTGTTTATCTAACGTCGAACCAGTCTCTTCGAACTTAGCAACCCAGATCTTAATCGCTTGAGCTGTTGGACACTTTGTAAAATTGTGTAAATTGTGGTATTCTCGATATTTACGCCGCGCAATGGTTACCAAATCATTATTTTGATAAAACGCGCGCACACAAAAAGCACGATCCGCTCCAGTGAAACACTCCATGGCGACTAAATTCCCAGACACTGAAGATACTGCCCCCACCTCGCCCGCGCCGCTCACGCTCACCCGTTAAATTTTATTCAAATTTGAAATTTCAAAGGACTTATGGACCACCCTGTATATATATAAAATAAAATGTTGGTATACAACTTCAACATAACCTAACTTTCTGCTGTCATATTTTTGTTAAAATGCCATAACCAATGTTTTAAGACAAACAACGCATGGATATTGGTTAAAAAGGTTTTATCAACTGTTCAAACAGAAGATATAGATCTGGTACAAATTCTAGGTAAATCATTCGACTCTGTCGGTATTTCATTTTTGACATTTCTCAAATTGTTGTATAATACCTGCAGCCAACACCAAAATATTCTAATAGACTAAAGACAACATGGACGATGCCATGATTATACATAACCACCCGCTATATTAGGCAAACATTTATTCCTCTATTTGATATTAAATAATTATGTTTCAGTTCGAAATTACAGATATAAAGTGATAAACATTAGTGTAATTGTGTCTAAATATAGGATTTGTGGAAGATTTAACGCAGATAAGTTCAGTTTTCCATCTTAAAAATCTAGACATACTTTTGATCGTTATCAAAATATGAATCAAATACGAAGCCCGTAGAAATTGCGTAACTACTTTGCACGATAATCACAATAAAATTTGTTGCGCAAGTAATTCAATAGGCTTATATCACAGTGTAGAAGTTTATCATATACCTGTGTATGAAATTCACAATGGCCGATATGTAAGTAAACAAGATGACTGTATTGTGTTAGTTATATATTCTTCACTTCGTCTATACAATAGATAAGAAATAGTTTGGTTGCAATAAAGTAGAATAACGTAACAGAATAGTTGTATATTTGACAAAAACTGAATCTTGCACTGACGCAAATTTCCTATAGCAAATGCAAGAGGCTTACACTTTTGTTGTATAACTGTTACCTGCAGCCCTTATACAACCTCTTAAATGACTGTAGTGTCCTATTAGGTGTGCCCATTCCGCTTGTATAGCTGTTCTAAGAGGGTTTTGCCAATGTTCTTACAGTATACAATGCTGTGTAAGGAATACTGTATAATCATTCTCGCAACTCTAAGAGGAATGATAATTGTTAGTTGGGAACCCTCAGGTCTCTCGTCAGAGATGGAGTCGTTGCTAGTCTTCTCTTCTTCAGCTCAGTCAAACAGATGTATAGAAATTCAGAAAAACCTTTGTAAATGTTGAGAATTTACGAGTATTATTGGAAGAAGGTCGAAGAACCAGAAAATCGCGTTATAACACTTTTAAGATTTTTCAACTTGTTGAAGTTTCGATGTACTCCAGAAAGTATCTTCGCATGTGCTCGGGAAAATATTCTGATTCCTCTTTTTCTCACAAGCTTATTAAAAAAAATATCCTGATTAATGAATCTGCATGTTCTAATGTCCGAAATTGCGTCAAAAATTGTTTAAAACATTTCCTTAAACAAATTCCAAAAGTTGTTTTTTTGCTCCGAAGTTTTTTGTTGATCATTAATATAAAAGGCCACTTATGAACTTTTCTCTTAAATTGAAATATTGAAATAATGCAAAATACGCCACTTTCAATCTCAAAAAGTAATGTGAAAGAACGACAGTTTAAAACTGTTCAAAATATTTTCCAAATATCCATTAACAGAAGCACAAAGCAATGTAGAGGGTTTGATATTAATATAGGTGTATTAATGACATTTGTAATATTTTAGATTATTGTAAACTTCGATAATTTGCAGATGATATATTAATATACATATCAGATCAAAATATAGACACTGCTTTAAAAATGCTAAATTCTGACGGCAAAAATCGTAAATTGGTGTAAATAAACTAAAATTGAATACTTCTAAAACAAAATGTATGCTAATAGGGAAATACCTAAAAATGAAAATACTATCACAGTTAGGATAAATGGATGAATAATTGAAAATGTTGAATCAATTAAATACTTAGGTATATATATTGATAGTAAACTAAAGTTTGAAGGTCACTATGAAAACATTTCAAAAATTGCCAGAAAATCAAATTACTTTTATAGGGCTTTACTTGGTACCTATTCCAAGAAAATAGTTTATAATACAATTATTCTACCTCATTTACTATATTGTTCAACTATCTTGTTCACTGCCAATGAAGCTGAGTCTACATCCAGCATCGGAAATGGAAGGACCTCTGAAGAAGCTTGCCACTCGTGCTAGCGAAACGTTAGGAAGAAATTCCAACCGACGATGGCCTTTAGGCCCGATCGTCAGTCCTCCCTACAATTGTAGGGCGCCTTTATGGCCTCCTTGACTGTCATAGTTTTCTACTTCTCCGTGTCAGCGCTCTATGTTGAGGTTATGTCACAAACATCTGTTTGCATCAAATTGTGCTTGCTTTTGAGTTATATCATGTTTTATCAGCCTCAAATTTCCTACAATTTAAAAAGAAAACATATCTTCACAATAGGAGAGCGCTGACGCTGACACGGGACAAGTGTAATCTAGAATTTTTTGAAGGAGAGAAAGCAGTATGACAATCAAGGAGGCCATAAACGCGCCCTATAATTCTAGGGACGACTGACGATACGGGCCTTAGACCCGAATCAAGACAGCAGTTTATCAACTGGCCGCGAAAGCCTTAACCAATTTATTTGCAATTTGTTTGAAAAAGTTAGTCAAGCACCTTTGGACGCAATTTTAAGCCGTCCAACATGCAGTGACTTTGAATAAAACTATACGTTCTAGGATATACAGGGTGTCCCAGAAGTCGACGTCAAGCCGAAACCGGGTGATAGGCAAAGTCATAACAGCTATCAGAAAAATATTTAAAAAAATTTTATGTATGTGTTTTGAAAATTATAGGTCTTTGAAAAAAATATAGAAATTTCACACCCTACGGCAGTCTGTCAACTCCTGTTACTACAAACATTAACTTTTTTTGGATTTTATTTTTACAATGTAATGATGAATAATGCATCTTAAAACTGGTGTCTCAACCTTACTGCCAACTTTTCTCGTTCAGGAAAAATTGCCACTTATTTCCCAACCAAGTATTCCAAAGTAATACTTTGCTCAACTTTAACTGGCTGTACTGGAAAAAAATGTACTACAAGAGTTTGGCAAGTAACCTTAAAAGTTGGCGCATTTAATAAGGATTCCAAAATGGAATAACACTTAGAAGATTACTCGTTAACTTATGCACAATTTTTATTTGAAGAAAAACTGATGAAAATTTTTCAAAATTTCCTAATTAAACAGCGATTATGAAAACGCACAAGGACCCTCAAGGATAACTGTACAACAGTGGGATTCAAAATTCTGCTGATGATGATTTACCTTTACAGCAAATGCTCAAACTGTTTTCCTTCAGCCGCAATACACGCTCGACATCTTCTTAAAAAAGATCGGGTTATTAAACGGGCGAATCCACGGTTATTAACAAACTCAGCTGCTTCCAATAGTTTTTGCCGTAGCTCAGCTACATTTTGAATCGGCTTGAAATACACTTTTTCTTTTACAGTTCACCAGTAAAAAAAATCTAACGGATTCAAATCTGGTGAGCGGGCTGGCCACGGTATTGTACCAGACCGCCCTATCCATCTGCCTGGAAAGTTTTGATCGAGATACTCTCTCACTGAGAGTGCATAGTGCGCTGGGCAGCCATCATGCTGAAATCACATGTCCCTGTAAATACTCAGTGGCATGTTCTCCAATAAATTTTCTACATGATTTTGCAAAAAACCTAAATAAACCTCAGCAGTCAAAGTCTCTGGGAACTCAAACGGACCGATTATTTTACCATTTAAAATTCCTGTCCAATGGTTTATCTTGAAGCGATATTGAGATTTATCTTCTCTCATCACATGTGGGTTTGCTACGTGCCACTCTTGTAAGTTATGCAGGTTCATGTACCCATCTTTCTTAAATGTGGTCTCATCTGACCATAAAATTTTTTCAAAGAACCGTGGATCTTCCCTGTGTCCATTGTGCGACAAAAAGCAACTCGGGGCTCATAATCCCGGGGCAGAAGAGTTTGAACACGCTGTACGTGGTATGGATGAAGCACGTTTTTTTGCAAGATTCTATGGGCTGTACTTTTGGGCACACCTGTTTTTAGTTCTATTGCACGCACTGAAGTACTCGGGTCTTCTTCGACAGCTCCTAGCACCACGTCTTCATAAGGAAGGAAAGATCTTCCCTCACCGTGTGATTGGTTTGGTAGTTGGCCCTCTGAGAACAGTAAGCTGTGCACATTTGTGAACACTCGATGATCTGGATGACGAGCTGCATTCGGGTACCTCTCACAGTAAAGTCTCGCTGCAGCACTAGCGTTGCATCTGCATTCCCCATAAATGAGGTGCATGTTAGCATATTCCTGTACGGTGTACACGGACATAGCGGCACTGCACAATCACACTATCAAAGATAGTCTAAGGGAAGCAAATGTTGTTTTGAAGAGCAATTAAACAGTCCAAATCCAAATCACAAGCGATCAACAGTCCAGTTCACGAATCCAAAATTAGTAACAGTACGAAATCAACAAGCACGAACATGTAAAGATGCGCAGTAAACGAAGGAGTACTGATCGGTATCAAAGTGTGCAATAGCAAGTAAGTGATGTGCTTCATCCATACCACATACAGTGTGTTCAACCTCTCCTGCCCCGGGATTATGAGCCCCGAGTTGCTTTTTGTCGCACAATGTCAGAAAGACACAGGAAAGATCCACAGTTCTTTGAAAAAATTTTATGGTCGGATGAGACCATATTTAAGAAAGATGGGTACATGAACCTGCATAACTTACACGAGTGGCACGTAGCAAACCCACATTTGATGAGAGAAGATAAATCTCAATATCGCTTCAAGATAAACCATTGGACAGGAATTTTAAATGGTAAAATAATCGGTCCGTTTGAGTTCCCAGAGACTTTGACTGTTGAAGTTTATTTGGATTTTTTGAAAAATCATGTACAAAATTTATTGGTGGACGTGCCACTGAGCATTTACAGGGACATGTGGTTTCAGCATGATGGCTGCCCAGCGCACTATGCACTCTCAGTGAGAGAGTATCTTGATCAAAACTTTCCAGGCAGATGGATAAGGCGGTCTGGTACAATACCGTGGCTAGCCAGATCACCTGATTTGAATCCTTTAGATTTTTTTACTGGGGAATTGTAAAAGAAAAAGTGTATTTCAAGCCGATTCAAAATGTAGCTGAGCTACGGCAAAGACTATTGGAAGCAGCTGAGTTTGTTAATAACCGTGGATTCGCTCGTTTAATAACCCGATCTTTTTGAAGAAGATGTCGAGCGTGTATTGCGGCTGAAGGAAAACAGTTTGAGCATTTGCTGTAAAGGTAAATCATCATCAGCAGCATTTTGACGCCCACTGTTGTACAGTTATCCTTAAGGGTCCTTGTGCGTTTTCATAATCGCTGTTTAATTAGGAAATTTTGAAAAATTTTCATCAGTTTTTCTTCAAATAAAAATTGTGCATAAGTTAACGAGTAATCTTCTAAGTGTTATACCATTTTGGAATCGTTATTAAATGCGCCAACTTTCAAGGTTACTTTCCAAACTGTCGTAGTACATTTTTTCCAGTACAGCCAGTTAAAGTTGAGCAAAGTTTTACTTTGGAATACTTGGTTGGGAAATAAGTGGCAATTATTCCTGAACGAGAAAAGTTGGCAGTAAGGTTGAGACACCAGTTAGAAGATGCATTATTCATCATTACATTGTAAAAATCAAATCCAAAAAAAGTTAATATTTGTAGTAACAGGAGTTGACAGACTGCCGTAGGGTGTGAAATTTCTATAGTTTTTTCATAGACCTATAATTTTCAAAACACATACATAATTTTTTTTTAAATATTTTGCTGATAGCTGTTATTACTTTGCCTATCACCCGGTTTCGGCTTGACGTCGACTTCTGGGACACCCTGTATACGTACTCGTATACAAATTGTTTACAATTTATCGTGCCGTATCTGCCCATCAATTTTATATAAATCTATTTCATCTCTTTTTTATTGAAGGTTTTTAACCAAGCCTTCCATCCAGAGAAGGTTATCCGAAACGTTAATAGATGTGAACAGAGCCCTGAAGAGCCCTAGCAAAGGAAACAAAATAAAAAGAATAGCATCCGAGGCTACGTGGAGACCGCCTTCTTCGAGCAGTTTGAACATGTCGCCTAAAGAAGAATATGACAGACGTCTCGTCCAAACTACTAGCTGCAACACACTGCAGGTATCTTCACTTTCAGATAAACCCACGCACAAAATAATAATAATTTTTACTGCAATGAAATTACATCTTTAATTCAGTAGGTTTGAAAAAGACTTTTTTTAAAAACTTTATTCGGGTCTGCACGTATAGACCGTTAGTTACAAATTACAAGTTACAACTATTACGGAGTCTAACCGGGTATTGAACTTATGACTATTCTTACACACAGCCATTTTTCAATCTCTCCCTAGAAATTTAGTTTGATTAGGGTTTATTTAAGATCAACTGGATGGAGCTATTAGCATTTACAACAAATATTATGCACAACACTATACCGGGTGCCAATGAAAATTGGACAAACGCTGTACTTTTTTCAAGCCCCAAGATTGGGACATGTTTAGTTGGTCAGTCAGAGGCATTTCTTGTAAGTTGAATGGGTTATCTCTCCATTCCGGTTTGACCGGAAATGACCTTGGCTTTCGTTTTTCAGATGGATAATGGTACTCTATGCAAAATTCCCTTTCCAACGATATGTGACATTTTAGTTTTAAAATGGCGGCGCTATAAAGGACTTTGTGAATAACCTAAAATCCGCCATCTTACTTACAGGGCGGAAAAATATTTTAATCTGTCAAGATGGCGTGATCAAAAAATGTCTATTAGAACGTGCTGAATAAATTAGTATACTTATTTGAAAGAAAAATCAGGAATCCACATTTTCAACACAGGATTGCTGATGTATACTAAGTGACATATAAATCCGAACACCCAGTTTAAATGGTTTTATTTTAATAAAAGTTGGTGAATGTATTTATCTTACTGTAAATAACAAGTGAAAAAATGTTCAGCCCTATCAGTTGGACATTCCGGTTTTTATACTGCTTTTTTTAATTTGCTAACGCTCTAAAAATAAATATTTCAGCCGCAGTAAAGCATCAACATTGGCGGATTTTGGTTCTTGACATCCTTTACGATCGGTTACGATGCCTAGAGTACGGAGACCTGTACGATTTCGTCAACTTAGTGAGTTTGATAGGGGCCGTATAGTGGGACTTCGGGAAGCTGGACGTTCTTTTCGGGCAATTGCAGTTAGAGTGCAAAGTGTAGACACTGTGGTTAGGTGTTGTCAGGCATGGCTTCGAGAAGGCCGTACGCAAAGAGCAAGGGGCACTGGACGCCGCCGTAGAACAACAGACCGTGAAGAAGGCGACGTGGTGAAAGGAGGAATCCACAGTTTTTTTGTTGAAAGACATGTTAATCACACTGTTGGAGTTATGGTTTGGGGTGCTATAGCTTATGGTTCCAGGTCACCTTTAATCTTCATCAGAGGTAACATGAACGCGCAACGTTATATCCACGAAGTTCTAGAACCCCATCTTTTACCCTATCTTGACACCCTGGCAGATCCAACAAGATAATGCCCGACCACATGTTGCAAGAGTCACAATAGACTTCTTTCAACATAATGATGTCACATTGTTACCATGGCCACCAAGATCTCCCGACTTATCCCCAATTGAGCACGTGTGGGATATGATGGGTAGGAGATTGCTCAATTTGCAACGTCCTCCTCAGACTCTAGAAGCACTTCGAGAGGAGTTGGTGGTTGCCTGGAATGAGATACCACAGGAGGACATTGACCACCTGATCAGAAGCATGCCTAGGCGCGTTGGAGAATGCGTAGCACATCAGGGTGCATCCACATATTATTAAAGGTCAAAGGGCTTTAAAGCAGTGCAATCATTTTGAAATTTTTATCATTTACTTATTATGCTTCATTAAGTACTTATACCTACAAAATTTTATTAAAATAAAACCATTTAAACTGGGTGTTCGGATTTGTAGTAGTAGTAGCCCTGGCACGACCATCGTGCATGCCTAAACAAAATCGAGACTCGTCACTAAAGACAATACTGTTCCATTCCTGATCCCAGAGTGACCGTTGTCTGCACCACTCAAGGCGATTACGTCGGTGTTCTCGAGTTAAAGGGAGGACCCAGTGTGGCCGGTATGAAAACAAGCCAAAACTTCTCATTCGTCGGTTAACACTTCGCATGCCAATAGGTCTTCCTTGTTCTGCAAACCATTCATTTGCAATGGACCTGGTAGTGGAGAAACGGTCCCTTAAGGCCAATAATCTTAGGCGGCGATCTTCACGGTCTGTTGTTCTACGGCGGCGTCCAGTGCCCCTTGCTCTTTGCGTACGGCCTTCTCGAAGCCATGCCTGACAACACCTAACCACAGTGTCTACACTTCTTTGCACTCTAACTGCAATTGCCCGAAAAGAAAGTCCAGCTTCCCGAAGTCTCACTATATGGCCCCTATCAAACTCACTAAGTTGACGAAATCGTACAGGTCTCCGTACTCTAGGCATCGTAACCGATCGTAAAGGATGTCAAGAACCAAAATCCGCCAACGTTGATTCTTTACTGCGGCCGAAATATTCATTTTTAGAGCGTTAGTGAATTAAAAAAAAAGCAGTATAAAAACCGGAATGTCCAACTGATAAGGCTGATCATTTTTTCACTTGTTATTTACAGTAACATAAATACATTCACCGACTTTTATTAAAATAAAACCATTTAAGCTGGGTGTTCGGATTTATATGTCACTTAGTATATAAAAGAAACATCCTGAATTGGGAAGAGTAAAACGATGAAAACTATAAAATAAACTCAATAAAACTGTTTACAATACAAAGTGACCCTCGTACTAACATACTAACAGATCAAGTTAAACAATAATAAAAGTTTGTAAATACGCCGAAATTGTTCCACAGGTGCCAAGCAATGAGACTGAAGTTTCGACAGTCACCGAAGAAGAAATCTACATAAAACTGAAAGAGAAGAGCAGTCCCACCAAGTACTATTCTGCGAACGCGATCATTCAAAAATTCCTAGGGTTGGAGCACCAAGATAAAGGAGTTAAAAAAGCAACGACAGTATTGAGAAACGTCTCGGAGGCAGTGTCACCGAAGATACTCATAACTAGGGCAATGTCAGAGGAGAGCGATAGAACGTCGCCGATAAAGAAGAATCTGCTCAGGCAAAATCAAAGTTTGATGGAGAAGTGGAAACAGTTGCAGCCTAAAGTAGGTTTAATTATGTGAAAGAGCTACAATGATGCTAGTATTTATAATAGCATATATGTTAACTCTAAAGTGATGTCCTCAAATCAGTTTAGGAAATATATCACATGTTTATTATTCATAGTCATAAAGGAAAACACTATGCATAGTCATTGCATAATATTGACCCATTTGCCATAGGCATTCTTCTTTTCTTTCTCTTTTATTTCTTTTTTTTAAGTGTGTAGCAATTCATAGTTTGTACTTTGCTCTACCTTACCATTCATGTTATAGAGGGTGTTAATTTGAAGACTTCCCACCACAGATTTATCAAAAACCGCTGAATGAAAGAAAAATGCCGAGAAACATCAAAAGATTTGTCAAGAAGGACAACTTTTTAATCAAAACTACTTCTCCCTTTCACCCTCGACCCCCGCCCCACACCCAGGATCGTTCCCTTAAAAATTTTAAATGACAAGCGGTATCGAGTAATAGCTTGTTTGAAAGGTATTTCGAAGTCCTTTATTGTGACGATTTTTTGAGATTAGTCGATTCGTTTTCGAGAAACCATCACTTTTGATTTCAATAAGCGTTCATAATGTTGCCCGTTAGGGTTTTCCAAATCTAAATTCGTTTATACTTCAAAACGGAAACTACCAACATAAACAGCAATTCGAAAGATTAAACGTGGCAACAACCAAATAACAACCCGAATTTTTCCGTATTTTCATCAACACAGATATCCTGGGAGGACTGTATTTATTGTTATATCTGTGTAGTTATTTGTTGCTAAGGGAAAGAAGCAATTAATTTGCTGTCAAACACCTTCGTAAAAATCTTGGAATAGTAAAAATTAATCTATTGATAAAATTTTTTTAGAATAAACACTTAGGCTATGCGAAATTCTATAAAAGTAATTTATTTTCTTGGATATTTTTGAAATAATATATTCATCGTGCCCTTAAAATGTTAATTTACTGTCTACGAATATGCCCAAATATTTAAGTGATTCGATTGACACAATTTTTTCATGATTAATTGTAAGTTTTATCGTATTTTGATCTAAAGATTTTCCTATTAGCATATATTTTATTTTGTTTGTGTTTAGTTTAAGTTTATTCAGATTTAAACAACTTATTACGTTTTTCATATCATTATTTAACAGCTCTATTGAAGTTTCAATGTCTTTATTTGATATATATACAGGGTGACTTTGAAGTTGAGTCATTAATTTTCAGATAATGATTGTAGAAGGAAGATAAACCAAAATATGTGTGTAAAAATAAAAAAAAAATAAAAAAATTTTTTACCTTGTTTTATAAAGTATCCTCCCGACAAGTATTTCAGTGCGGACCTGTATTTGATCGTGAGGTCCCCTGTGAGGTCTTAAGTCACCTGATTCACGAGCCCGTTGTACTACATTAACAAAGGCACGAGGGGTTGGTTGCACTCGATTGGGAAACCGATCCGCATAAACATGTGCCATTTTTATTTCGTTTGAGCCACGCAACAGATACCACTATTCACTAACACTGACTGTATACAAATGAATGAAATACTTGTAAAAACATCGTTCCAAATTCTTTCGCTTTTTTGTTTCCGATGCGATGAACCGATACGGCGGATTATATCCGTTGTCGCCAAACACGACCACATAATATTATTATTGAGACAGGGCGGTACTCAAACTTCCAAAGGGCTATAACTTTGTTACTTTAATTTTACCAGGAAAATAGTAAAGGAAAAAAACATTTCTTTTGATCAGATCTACTCACTGTTAAAATAAATGACTCAACTTCGAAGTCACCCTGTATATATATATATATATATATATATATATATCATATATATATATATCATATATATATATATATGTGTATAGAGAATATGATCATGCGGAGAAAGGTATATAACAACTAGTAGGAAAATAATGGGCAAAATCCGCAAAAAGGAACTGCGTTTCCTCAGGTTACACCCGTATCCGGATGTGTGGGCATGTGTATCTACTTTTGTAGTTTCATATGTGCATTCATTTCGGGCCTGATGAAGCCAACCAGCGGAAATACGTATCGCTCGGGTTACCTATCCTATTTTCTGCTCGAATCCACTTTCCTCCTTTTTGCGGATTTTGCCCATTATTTTCCTACTCGTTATAAGTGTATATATATGTAAAATGTCAGATATCATTTATATAAATAATAAATAGTAACGGCCCTAATTTACTCCCCTGTGGCACCCCTACTGATATATTTTGAACACTTGACATAATATTTCCAACTTTAGTTTTTTGACTTCTATTTACTATATAATTTTGTAAAATGTGTAATACTGATCCTTTAAAGCCATAGTGACGCAATTTCATTCACAATTTTTCCGTATCTATAGTCTCAAATGCCCTTTTGAAGTCTAAAAATATTGTTACAATATATTCTTTCTCATCTATACTTCTTCTCCACCACCATTTGGATTGCCGTTTCTGTGGAACATTTTTTTCTAAATCCAGCTTGATTTTCTATCAATATTTTGGTTTCTTCAATGAATTCTATGATTTGTTCGTATATTATGCCTTCGAACAGCTTCTCGACAACGGGCAAGACATTAATCAGTCGCACATTTGTATACAGCTGAGAATTTTGAACTTTTGGCACAGGAGTAATGGTGGCACACTTTAATTTTGATGGGAATTCACCATGTACTAAACAATGATTCACCAATATTAATAATTTCTCTCCACTTATATTGAAACAATTATTTAGAATATTTTTTGAGAGATTCTCGTATCTCGGCGTTTTTTCTTTTAATCAGTATTTTTCAATAAATCCGTGATGGGAAGTTTTCAAATGAACACTCTGTATAAGTTACCTTGTATTTTGTATTGTTTTGTTCTTCTCATGCTATATAGTCAACGCCAAACAAAGTGGCGTGCACGTCATCAAGGTGGGTGTGTTGAAAAATTTACATTGTTGCCAAACTTTTTGTAAGATAATAAAATTTATTATTTACATATCTAGGTTTATAAGCAATATTAACCTCAAATGAGAACAAAAATAATAGTGTAATAAAATTATAGATCTGTACTTGCATAATCATTAAGTATGACAATTATTGATCAGATGACACTATGAAACTACCATATTTAATTGATAGCTTAAAGGTACTGAATAAAAATCCAAATGGGGTCCTCCAAATTTTATGCATGGTATTTATTTTACAGAATTCATACAGAAAAATGCATTCTAAAATTAGGTAAGCTACTGGTGTAAGCTTTTTCTGTACAATAAAGTTAGTCGGAGTTTCTTTCTTCAGCGCTGTCTGAATCTGAATCTTCATCACTCTCAAAGTTGATTATTAAAGGTTCGATGTCTGGTCGATCAAAAATTCGTTCTCTTTCATACCATTTAAAAATTTCTTGCTCAGTATGTCGAACACTATTTTTCCACATGTCTGGGGTAACCGTTTGTAGAGCCTCGTTCCACATATCCAAACAGTCTTTTTCACTGTTACCATCTCTACCAATATGTCTGTTATAGTAACCTTTTGCTATGCCCCAAATTAACTCAATAGGGTTAAATATACAATGGTAAGGAGGCAGACGAAGAACTTTGTGCCCATGTTGTTCCGCCAATTCATCAATCACGTATATTTTAGGTGGTTTGTTTCTAAAAAAGCAGTTATTTTAAGAATAGGAATAAACAAAAGAAATATAAACTGTCGACCAAAATATATATAATTAAGAAGCATTATGTACCCAGCAACAATACTCAATAGCTCTGTTTTAAACATTGTGTTTAAAAATGGTATGTTTTGATTTGTCAACCAGTCTTGGATATTTTTTTTGTCCATGCATTGTTGGGCACTTTGTTCAATATCATGCTGTGATAAGGGGCGTTATCCAGTATAATCATAGATGGACTCTCCAATTTTTCTAATAACTGATGTTGAAACCATTTCAAAAATTGTCCTGGTTCATCTCTCCATGGTAATCGCTCAATTTTGTTTTCGAAGAAAATATCGCTTCACTACCCTCAATAAACCCATTTTCATTTCCAGCATGTAATATAATGTATCTAAAATATATTAGTTTTAAATTTTATAGTGCAAATTGTGTAAAAGTACATACCTTTTACCATCTGTTTTAATAGCTTTCACGCTTTTTTGGTTTCCATTTTGCCAAGAGCGACCTATGGTCCCATTTTGAAATATCCAAGTTTCATCGAGGAAGACAAACTGGTATAAGGCCTCAACCTTGGCTTGATTGTATTGCCTTAGAAATTCCACCCTTTTTAAAGCTATACTTGGTAGTTCCATGAGCCCTCGTCGCGGATTGTCCTTAAGCCACTTAAATCCAAGATCTCTAAGCAACCGCCTTAAAGACGTGGCACTACCATCAAATAATGCCCTATCTCTTAATCGAGACCATAAAGTTTGTATCGTAACTTGTTCTTCTGAAACCATGTGTAATATGACATTATAATTTAGTTAACAAATTAATGCAAATTTCTGATAAGTTATTATAATAAGATCTTACTTTTGTGATACATATTATATGTTAGATCACTTCTCGAATGGCACTTGTATCCAATGTCGCTGTGTTGGTTACACGTTTAATATAACTCCGCTTTTTCTTGGGCGATTCTAAATTTGCATCACTTTTCACGCCCTCGGAAATACGACTAACTGTCCTTAAACTAATTTTTAAAGCAGCAGCAACACGCTACAAAAAATGAAATAAAATTTCACTATTATTAATATACATTACATATAATTATTAGTAACCTACCTCTTGAACAGCATTTAAAGGCAACAAAGGCCCGTTGTTGTCCCTTTCTTGCTCAAAGTAGTGCATTAACGAGGCCACGAGTTCCTTACACCGACTATTTAACTGTTTGGGCATCTTTATATACCAAAATTGCCTTTATCTACTCGTAAAATGAATAATTTTGTTTTGAAACAAACAGTTGTTGATTTACAGTATGCGGGGCCAAAGGGTTTATAAAGATTTGAAATGCCACAAATTGATTCAGTGTCAAAATTAATACAAATGTCAGTTCCCAGTTTAAATAAGTTTCAAGGTGACAATGTGTCAACGCTGCGAAATCGGTTTAGTGCGTTTACATGTCGATAAGTGATTGGAGCGTTTGCAAAACATTTTATTTCGCATAATGCGTCTAAATTTATCAGAAAGCAACTTATGTGATATTTTAATAACAATGTTTATATGACTATTAACCATAATAAGAGAGTAATGACCATTTTACAATTTATATATCACATTGATATGAAACTGCAATAGAGCAATTGTTTGTGATAGAAACCTAGGCATTAGGTCGGGGAATTTTTATCGTGATGACGTGCACGCCACTTTGTTTGGCGTTGACTATAGTATACATCGTATACCGTTCCGCACTAGTGGTTAAATGTAAGAATAGCCCACGGCTAAACTTCGCCACTGATGTTAGATCTGTATGTGCTTGCATGTATTTAATAAAGACGAATTTATTATTATTGTATGAAACTTGTTTCCGATTGGTGGATTTTGCGCCATAGCCGCAAATTTTCGGGCTCAATTGCAAAAATAGGTTTTTGTAGCTAACCATTTAAAATGTAATCGGGATTTTTTTCTAGTTTAAGAGATATATCAAAATAATTCGAAACCATATTTATTAGATCCATTATTTCGAAAAACACCCTCCACCCGAAGAGGAGTAAGCTTACGTCCGGAATTCTTAGTACTCGAGGGATCTATCATCATTGATTTCTTTGTTAGGGATGATAACCAACTTCGTAGCTTAAGTGTGGAAACATGTGGACATTGATAAGACTAGCGGGTGGTATCACCTCGGTCGATAGCTGCAAATATTTTGTCCAAGTACAAATGAAAAAATAGCTTTGTTCTCTCTAAATCAGGTGATTTATAAAGTATTTCTCGATTTAATATGGGAATTAGAGACTCGCCTTACATAAATCGTATAATTGTTCTCTACATTGAGAAATATTTTACAAGAAATGCACTACGAGTATATTCGTTGGATTCAGTACCTCAAAAATACCTTCTCATTGATCGAGTTTGTGCCCCGTCATTCCCGTACTTCAGTTTAAACTTTATTTAAGGATTTTTTTATAAATTGCAATTCTCACCATTCAGGACACTGAAGTACCAGGTCAAGACAACACAACGAACATATCGACCAGCAACCGTTCAAGCGACTCCTCGGACCTTTCGGAAGGCTCCAGCAGCAGGCAGTACCGGAGGAACTCGGCGGACGTTGAGAGCGAAGTTTCCGAGGACCAACTCCTGTTGTGGGACTCCCAGAAGAAATACTCGAGAAACGAGGATGTCCGAAAATCGAAGTCGCTGCTGCTCAGACAGACGATTGTCGTACATTCTCCCGAAATAGTACTGTAGGTCGTACCCTTTAGATGCTTATTTCGATGTGATGCGCTATGTGATATGCACAAATTGAATGATAGATATGTGTCGGGTCGGATATCAAGGTAATGAGGAATGGTACATCATACAAAGCAATTTCATTAGACGTTACAAAAGTTCAAGCAGTCATTCACTCAACAGTTTGTTTTGATTTTCAAAATGCCGCTGATTTCAAAATTACATGGGGCGATAAACATCCCAGTGGACATGGTGACGATATAAGGTATTCATTTTTAGGTCACTACTGACGTACGCCGACCAACAAAACTGACGTGTAAATGACGTCATGATGACGGACTAGCGTCACACCCAATCAATTGATGTCAGTATATGACGTCATACGAGTAGTATGTCTTATAAAATACCAAATTCAAAGTCGATATCACGTGTATCTGAGGTCGATATGACGTCGATGTGGGGCCGATCAAGTATTACGTAAGCAGATTTATTTCAATTATTTACCCCCCCATCCCCCCGGTCAGCAAAAGTAAGCAAAGTTCTTACCCCCTCCCCTCATGCTTACCTAAACATTTGTCAATTAATGTATTGTTTTTTTAATAACGTTATAATTATAATTTGAAAAACAAGAAAATAGATTTAAGATAGAGATTATATTTTACTGATACGGTATTCAACATAGAGTAAAGGACAAACATATTATATCTTACTAACATAACAAACTTATTTTAAATGTTTGGTACATATATTAAATTCAAATTAACAGTCTTCAGTCCATGAAACCCGAATCCATGGTTCTAAGTTTTCGATGACATTGGATTGCTTCGATTGCTGTCAGTGTTGTGAGTTTGCTCGCTTTCATCGGATTTTGGAATGTCTACGCCGTTCTCATCGAGGCATTCAACATCATGGTGCTCTGAATTTTGAATAATGCACATCAGGTCATTAGCACGACGAGCAGCGACTCTTACAGGTCTAACTTTCCTATCAGTGTGCGTATTTACTTTTTTATGGATATTTTCGATGTGACGATTTAGTGACTTGACGGAAGCATGATAAAGACCACACGTTTTGCATGTTCGACTTGATAGCCTCAATTTTCCGCCGGACAAAAATAATCGTAGGGCATTTGCAGGAAATCTTTGCGTAGAGCTAAATTGACTGGAAGATTAAGAAATTGCCCTCCTTCATCCAAAACCAAGTCATCAACTGTTTGTTTTACTTTTACAGGTGGTGGAAGAAACCTATTGTCTAGTAATCTAAATAGGCCACTTCTTGGACGACAGCATTCTGTATTTCTAGATTTTACAATTTGAAGCAAGTATTAGCTCTCACGCACATGTTCTGAATACCATTTAATGTCTGGAAAATCAGGGAGATCTTGTTCACCTGCCCCAACATATTTTGCATTAACATTATAGCCATCAATTTCCATTGAACTCCATACTTCAGCTAATACATTTCCTGCAAATTCGAAATTAGATCTTTCTAAATGTTCATCAATTGTAACGCCACGTTCATCCAAATGGTCATGAGGCAATATTAAACCAGCCAGTTCCCGACTAAGAGGACTCATTCTGCGCTCTACTCTGTTATACGCACTTCTTCCAGAAGCATTGGTAGCTAAAAACAATACATCGAGATCATGTCGCTTAAAGTGTTGTACAGCAAACCCTATGACTTTTTGATAACGTGGATTTTCAACCGTCATGATTACCACTGGTTTTACTAGTCCATGGTCAGTTTTAGTTAATGGTCGAAACTCTTCAAGGTCGAGAAGCGTCTCGAAATCCTGTGCATGAGTATTGGCAGTAGATGAACTATGCTTTCCACTTCGAATAGCGATGTATATTGGTCCAGAATATCCAACGGCTTGCGGTTGTCCTAGCACATTGGAAGTGATTTTGATACCAGCATAAACAGGTATTAATTTATGACGCTCAGCGATTACCCAATCGTGATAAGGCAATTTGATTCTATATTCTATGTGCATTAGAAGAGCTGCTTGCTTATTTGCCGCAGTTACGCTAATAGGGACTCGAGCTTTATCATCTTGAGGTATGAAAAATACTTGATCTGGTCCAAGTATGGATGCTATGTTCTCTAAATAATGGATTGATGTTTCAGCGAACTTGCTACCTAAATGGCTCTTGTGGTGATCAGTTTGAGCCCAAATGAGCTTAACAGGGACTATCGATACATGTCTTCGTCCCTCTGCAGAATTAGATTTTCTTGGAATCAAACGAAGATATGTCCCACTGCGACTAACGTAAAATCCTATTTTACGTAATTCTTGTGTGAGTTCATCAAGAGTTTTTACGCTGCGAATTGATTCCGTTCGTCTTCTATCTATCATCTGCTGCACTCCCAAATAAAGCTATATCCGCGATTGTTTTCAATAGTGAATGTTGATTGGTTTCAAGATTAGGACGTCCCACTGAATCCCTCAGAGATAGTCTTTTTTTATTTCTGGATTTTCATGACAAATATCTTCTAACTTTCTTTTCATACCATCCCTGTGTTTCTTCTGGGCGACTGCGTTTTGAACCTTCCTGTTTAAAGACTATTTTGCTGTTTTTATTTCCTCGCGCAACTTAATGATCTGTTTATCAACTTCAGCATGACTTGGCATAGTATCTCTGGCAGAATACAAAGCATTCAGATTTCTTTCGAGTATAGCAATCTTATTTTTCATAGCTTCCTGAGAAGGTTTTGCTCTCTGTTTATCTGTATTTTCATTCATTTCGCATTGCTGTTGTGATTCATTACCGGGTTTTATTTTATCTTCTTCCTCTTTTTTTAATATTTGAAGCTGACTATATAATTTGTGTTTTTTCTGTAGGTTTACAGGTTGCCTAAAATTAAAAACTTTCTATGGCCTCTTCTAAAGATTCTCTTATTAAGCGACATAAATACAAAGATAGGCCATAATATTTTCTAATCAGTAAAGAGAAACTTTTTGGCGATTTCTAATATTTCTAGTACTAATAGGTACCTAAAATGATTTCGTCACTCACCTTAGAAAAAAAATTTAGTAGATTGGATGTATTCTTAGTCGCTGCTTGTAATTCTTCTTCGATTCTGTTAGATACAATAATATCTAGTTCCTTGTCGGATTTTGCTTGTAATTTGTAATTTCGCCACACTTCGTTATCTAACTTTTGTACATTTTGTAGTTTCGTACTTGTCAGAGATTTTTTAAAACTTTCAAACAATTTTTGGTATAACTTGGATTTGTCTATGTGAAACGACATCTTATTTAAACATTAAACTTTCTCTAATGGAATCAATGGTAACACAAATGCTAACTTGTTTTACTATGCTTACAATACGTCTACTCGCTATAGTATCCAAATGAAACAATACACTGATAGAGGAAATTTAGACAAGTGAACACCGCGCGGTAATTCCCCTACTCCGTTCTAAAGGGAGTAAGGGAATTACCGCGCGCTGTTCACTAAACGTATGCATTATTTGCGGGAATCCTCGAAAATACTTTTCGTTTTCAAACAAAGACAATGTGAGGATTGCCATTCGTGTAAAAAAGTAAATAACTACCGATGACGTAATCATCATCTAGACTCCCCTACCCCCGATGTCATCCAAAATAAGCAAAACAAAGACCCCCCTCCCCCCCCATAGTGCTCACGTAATACTTGAACGGCCCCTGTGACGTAGAGTCGCTTGCAAAAACAACCGCACAACCAGTGATTTCAGGAGTGACAGAGGCTCCGAAACTCATATTCAACTTATCTACCACATTTGAAGCCTCTCGTTCCGAGACATCGTTATCACCTCCGCAATTTTTCAACAGCATGTTAACAAAGTATATCGAAGTGGTTAATAACGAACTAAAACCCACCGTTTGATCTCCAGCACGTTTCAGTCCTTAGATGCCTTATAATTTGCTTGTAGCAATTTATCAAAATCGCTTTGCTTTTTAACACTTCTTGTTTACTGGATATCACCCAAGACTTATTGACTATGTTGCAATACTATCGTCCCTACTAAATTGTACCACAATGTACGTTAAAGAAGACGAAGCCATCGTGATGTCGGTCAAACGCATAGATTTCTAAACAAAATGGCCGAGCCATTGCCAAACGGCGAGCACGCATGGAGCTTGGACATCCTTCCAGATCACCGCCAAGCACAATCGTGCTTCTGCGCGGATGATCGGCTGAAAGATACACCGTTCCAAAATTTGAATTTTTTTGATTACAAATATTCTAGTAAAACTGTTTTATTGTTCTACATAGGAGTTTCTGATAAATTTGTTATTAACGGGAATGAAACATGATATAAAATGGCAATTTGAAATATCTGAACATGGAATATTACTATTAGAAGAGTAATATTAGCAAGATATTTTTGGTCGAAGAATTCCTGACACTTTTTTATAAATAACAATAAAGTAGTTATTAGTGCTTGGATATATAGCTTACCTTACTGTTCATTAAAAGTCTATATTTTCTTTGTAGGTAAGTATTGATTTTTCAGTACTGATTGTCCTAAAGACGACGTCAAAATGAGCTATTTAAAGGACGTCTTGTCGTCATAAAAGTGGCATCAGTAAAGACGTCATTTTTCAGTCAGTGACGTTTCCGACCAAAAATGACGTCATTTTGACATCATCATGTTCACTGGGATTGATTAACGTATTTTAACTAAAGATAGGCAATCATATATATTATAAATTATTATCCAAGCACAAGCACGTGAAAATGATGTTACAAACTAGTCATGAAATGGGAAATCACGGGTTAAACGACGTAAAAGTGACGTAAAAATGACCTCATAATATCACAAAGCGATGAGGTCGTATGACAGACGTCAGTAGTACGTGACTTTCTAGACGTAAAGATGACGTCTACTATTTATAATAAATAACCAGTTTTAGCTTCTTTAAAAGATCTTATACTGTGTCACCAGAAGTATTACACAGACGAAGCACCACTGAATTGTAACATTGGACTATTTTTTATAGTTTTGGGAATACTCAGTACGTTGAAGTTTGAGCAAAGACACAGAGGTACCGGGCACAAATGGCGGGAGCAACGAAAGCATAACGTAAATTGGTCAATTACAGCGATGCGCAATTATCGTTCGATACAGCGTTGCCAGATCAAGCGTAAACACATTTTCAAGAATACATAACACATTGCACAGCTAAAATGTGATATGTATTTTTTAGTTTTGTATGTTCTATCTTAATGATGCATCCAATACGGTCATTTTCTATTCATTCTTTAATCTTAGCTATGCATCTTTAAGAATTAAATATCGAAACGCTAGAAGTATAAAAGAGAGACGGAACATTATACGGTAACGTAATTTGACATTTCTAAACGTCAATCAGAAATAGAGTGAGATAATTATCTGCACGCTGACTTGATCCATTTTGAATCGGAAAGATTGTTTCTCAATTAACAAAAACATCGTACAATTAAAACTATGTATAATTCAAGAAAGATAATGTCAAAATCACGTCACAACAATATCCTACATTATACGTACATAATTGGACATTTATTCGACGTCAATAAGTGGAACAATCACGTCAGTTGACGAGTTTACACCAAATTTCGACGTCATAATGATGTGCTTGTGCTAGTTGAGATACTATCGCCATCTATTTTATAAAAACAGAACAGAAACATGATTTTTGAAATCTACTTTGAAAAGAGTTACGCGCTTTGCTCTACTCGGATTTCATAGATGGCAATTCACCTTCAATCCCTTTTTGGCGACTCTTTAACGCCTATTTTAATTGAGTATCTTTAGGTGGCATACGTTAATCAATGGTAGGAAGTTACCCAATTGCAAAAGCCGTGCCAAACAGTGATTGGTGATTCAAGCGCCATTTATAACACCGAAGCATAAATTTCTAAATTTTGAAACGTCTAGGCCCATCTATGCTGTTGTCTCATAGATGGGCCTAGTATTTTAAAGATCCCCTTTTTGATTCCCAGGCTACAGTACATGGTTGGTTATCTTCTGTTAATCAGCCCTATATTTGAGGTCTATCCTGCCAAATCCTACGATCTCGGAATACACTTGTTATTTTTTTTCAAAACAAAATATTGATGAGGTATGGATTATCAGTAGAACAAACCAGGGATACTTAGAAATGAGTGTGTTGAAAACAGACTGTCAGGCCTTTCGATACTTATTTATGTATCTAGAGCGAAAGATATGCATTTATGACCCGCGGCCTGAAAAAAGGAGATATACAATTTTATACATGACTGGCTATAAGGTAAGTCAAAAATTCAGAATTGCCTTCAAGTAGCAACAAATAAATAGGAACAGTTCTCGTAATCAATAAGGATAGGTATTTTCAAAGATTGCGAGCCCAGTCGTAGATAAAAGATCATATTCATATAATGGCGTGTTGTTCTGGGACATTGGAGAACATTTCTTATTACTACGATATCTAGCCGACCAAAGATTATATTGAAGAATGAAACATTGTTTTCGGATTTGCCAAAGACAGAGGTGATAAATATAACTGCGATGCCATAAATATATATTTTATACCTCACTACCATTAAAAATTGTGGAAGACAGATCTAGATATCCATTAACTAAATACTCATTTCAAACTGTTTTTAGAGCTCTAGCTTTTTTCACGTTCATCCATAGGTAAGGTGCTTCTAATAAGTTAAAAATGAATACTGGGTGCAGAATTTAGAAAGAGGTAAACAGAGAACCGAGACTTACGGGAAATAAGCTTCTCAAAGAGGTCCAGCCACACTGGATGGTGCGAGGCAAACTCGCTACGTGCGACTATCTAATTTGGAGTTTCCCATGTTTGATCCCGTCAAATGCAAGCCCAACAATGGGAACCACCTCATGGAATGAGCCAACAATGACCCGAGAAGCGAAGTGCCGGATTTCGCCTTACACCTTCCAGTGCGGGTGGAGCTCCTATTTCTGGATCAACCCCCGTATAAATACCCTGTTTTAGTTTCTACACAAATAGTGGGATAATCAAAAGTTTTTGTTTTTCCCGTACATTTATGAGGCCGCACGCTGCAAAGCTTAAGAGACTGGGTGCTAAATCTTGAAATCTGATTTTAACTGAAGTCTAAGTTCTACCAAGGTATTCTTGACTTACGAGTAGCAACTTATTTTTCGATTGGAAGATCACAGCAGTGTTAAAGCATATGCAACCAACGATGCACCGGTCACTCCACAGTGCACAGCTACTCTTTGTAATTCATTATTTTTGTATCTTGATACTTGAATAAGCTTTACAGGAATACATTAATATTTTCTGAGCGATTTTTGATATGCTTTAGAATAGACATATTTACATTTACGTATTCTGGTGAATCTTGAAAAAATTATCAAAATCATTATATTTTTGTGGAACAAGAGCAATATTGGCTGCATAATAAATATAGATGCAATATATGCTTGAAGCACTTGTTATGACGCAAATTTAGAGAAATTTTAACTGTTGTAAATGTAAAGCTATATATCTAGTCACATCGGTGTTATAGGTTATTATGTACACATTCCATAAACGTAGTGGGTTGATACATAGATACATACAGGGTGACCCGAAATTGAAGGATAATCCTGCAACTGTAGATGGGGCACGTCATGGCCTACTAGATGGTAAAACTTTGTTTTAACAAAAGTCGTATCGTTTTTGAGATTTTCAGCATTCAATTGTTTTTTAAACTGGCTAATATTCAGTCAATCATCTCTACAAATACCAACTTTCTTGAACACTCATAATCAAGCATTTTATCTCGTCCGGCATTATTTGGCAAAAACCCACGAAAAAGTCTGATTTTTTATTAAAACTCGTTCTCACGTATGACCCGGTGAAGTGAGAAGATCGACTACGAGCACTACGAGCCCCTTCCCACTTCGGTTGGCCCACTTCAAGATTTGTACCAAAATATGCCTTTATAAACTAAACATGACGAAACTATTTACTTCTAAAACAATTTATATTCTCAAAAACATTTCCGATACATTCTAGTCGTAAAAAATACATATTTGAAATCACTTAGACCTATAACTAATAGAACATCTGAACAAATAAACAATGTGCGAATAAATGCGCGAAGTTAACAAAGCAACAATTGAAAGATTACCATTGGGTAACATCACCTTTATTTTTCATTACGGCTGAAATTCTTTGGGGCATCGTGTTAACCAAGTTTTGGCAAAAATTTGGTGTAAAACAATCCCATATTTCTTGAAGCTTTTGTCTCAGTTCGGTGATTGTACGAGCAGGATGTTGTCGTAGAACCTTTTTCATCTCGTGCCACTAAGTTTCAATAGGTGACAGATCTGGACTGCTAGAAACCCATTTCAAAAGTGGTACATTATTTTCTTCCATCCAATTTATAGCCTTTTTTGAGGTATGGCACGCTGCACCATCTTGCTGAAACACAAAATCTTGACCGGATGTCAAACATTCTTCCATCACTTCCATCATCCATCTTCTAAAATTGCCAAATATTTGTTTGTATCCACATTTCCATCTATAAAATGAAATTTTCCTACTCCTTTTGATGACGTACTGCCCCAGACCATAGTGGATGCTGGAAATTTCACTTTTCTCTTCAGACAGTCAACATGGAATGCTTAATTTTTTGCGAATAACTCTACTGCGACTGTCACCAACACAAACTTCGAATCGGGCCTCATCACTCCATTGTATTGCACACCATTGTTGAGGTGTCCAGTTTCTATGTTCTTTAGCCCATCTAAGCCGATTTTTCTTTTGCAGTGGAGTTAATAGTGGCCTTTCTTTGGCCTATAAACAAGTTCTGCAACTTTAGGGTTTTTACTTCACTTTTTTTATAAGATAACTTACCTTGCAAGTGCTAAATCCCAGTTTGTGGGCCTCTCTATGAGTTGTGGACCTCGAAATTCTCCTTCCAACAGCGTCACTCTACAGAGCACTTAACTGTAAATAATTGACACGCCTGTTTTTCACGATTATTCTTCTTAATGCTCTTCGGTCGGCATTTGCGATATTACTTTTTTTCACATATCGTGGCTTAATATTAACCAGACCAGTTACGTTATATCTTCTAACAATATATCTCACACTGTACCGCGATAAGTCTAACAAAGTTGCAATTTCTGAGTTTGATTTCCCAGAATTAAAAATTTAATTATCAGTAACCGAATTTTCTCACTAATAACCTTTCCTCTACCCATTTTGAAAACCTTAACTACCCAAAACTATTTTAAACGTATTCTGACAGCTGTGATTAATAAAAACAATTGTCATGGCTTCTATTTTTCACAGCCACCTATGCGTTATACACATATTTTGCATTGAAATGAAAATAGGTTGATATGCAAATTTGATTAGGGAATGATAAAGTTGGTGATTTCTACTATTCATTATCAAAATATTCATTGTTAATATCTTAAACCTATAACACTCTGCTACATTTTTATTATTTGTGTTTGATCAGAAAAAAACTAAGATTTCAATAGTTGGGCCAACTGAAGTGGGAAGGGGCTCGTATGTGCCAATTTGTCGAAAGAGTTGACCAACTATTGGCAGTTTTCGAATGGTACTATTGTTATTTGCCCTCTGCTGTTTTATTGCAGTTATAATGCATTGACTGTTATGCATAACCTACATTTTGTCATAAAACATTCTTTTAACCTAAAAAAATAACCGCGGAATGCTCGAGGTTGCCTCAATTTTGGAACTCAGTTCTGTGGCCTACACAGTTTGGTATACAAATGCTATAAGGCATCCTTGATAAAGAAAAATTAGCGGATTTAGTTCCATTGGTCTTGGTGGCAATGAGATAGGGCCGCGCAGCCTGATCCACCTTCATTTTAATAAAAACTTAGACTGTGGCATGACTTTTATATAGGTTTGTCGACACCTCAAGAAAAAAAATAATACTGGACGAGACCTGGTTCAAATAAATGTTTGTAGAAATGGCACACGATTAACTGAATATAACCCAGATTTTCAAAAAAAATTAATGGTGAAAATCTCGGAAACTATAAGACTTTTGATAAATCAAAATTTTGCCATCTAGTGATCTATCTAGAGTTGCAGAATTATTCTTCCCCCGTATGTTAGATTGAAAATTTGCAATAACTATGTTGACATGAAATTCGTATCACCCGGTTATGGGGGGCATAGCAAAATGAGGTTTATCTTGAGATTTTCCTATAGATAATAATCCCCCATGTTTGGCCGATCGTGCCTCATACCTGTGCTTGAAATTCCTCTCTATTGTACGACCAAAGGACGTTTCGATCCCAATATATTGTCAGTTGCACTTGAAAAATGTCACCATCAGCCAGACAAACATGGGAAATTGTTTTTGCTAATTCAAACATAAATTCTATATCAGATAATTATTGTCTAAATCATTAAGACATCGATTGCAGTAATGATTACGACCTCGTATTACTATGCAACTCATTTTTCATTGGTTTTGAGGTCATTAACCAATCAACGTTTATAATGGATTCTTGTGGAATATTAACAATACATCAGGGTCACACGCTTGATATATTTGATTTGGTGTTGTTTTGGTATCTCTAAAACTTAAACTACAAGCGCGTCTTAGACTTTTTTTTCATATGAAATGGCGTAACAAGCAAAAAGTTCGGCAGGGGGGCCGTGGACTCATCTTTCTCATTATTTTTTCTGATACTCATTTTTACTCATTATTTTTGCGACTCTTGATTTTTTGTATTTTTTTTCTGAAATACTCATTTATCTCATTATTTTGGGATATTTCACAATACAGTGAGCTTAGATGCTAAGAAATTCGAATATCGATATTGCTCTGTCTCTTTCGCTCTCTCGTTCTCTGGGTGTGTCTACATTTGTGATAAAGGCATTTATTTTCAGTAGTGCTGTTTAAGCATATCCAGCTTTGATTTTTTAACTCACTGGCACTCACTTTCAAAACCGCCGCTTAAGTTAGGCAACCCTCCTTCTGTTTAATTTGTAGAGATATTCCAAGCTATACTCATGGTTCAGTCATTGTTCCTGCCATATTACTAATTTTTTAGTGAATTTCGATGGTTAATCGCAACCAGACTGTTTTTACTATAATTGAAATTTTTGTTAATGCCCTAATTTTTATATTGATCTTATTCTAAATTAATTAGTCGTACTTGACTATACCTGTAAGTTGTTTTCTAATTCTTAGTTAGATTTGCTTGTTTTTTTAAGTATAATTTATTTTCTGAATTTTTAGTCTCAAAACGACTGCAAAAGTGTTTTATATTTGACAATAAATCGAAGTTTACGAAGCCCTTTTTCAAAAAAAAGTTCGAAATCGTATTATTTTCCAAATTGTCAAATCTAATTTTTTCCAAATTTTAAAATTCAAATTTTTCAAACCTTCTCAAATTGATTTTATTTTCAAGATTATTAGTATTGTCATCGATTCTTGACCCTTGTGCAAATGTTCAAGTTAATCAGACTTCCTGGAACTGGTGAAAAGTAGATTGAAGTATTTCGTTACATTCAGCTTAAGCTAATTAAACAACTATGAATCAACCCATATATCATTTCTTCATTCGTAGTGTTGTGCTTTTTATGTTTCACTGACTAGATGTATTTTATAATAACTATCATCTGATTCTGTATCTTGAGACTGTATTTTTTTCTGTTAAATTACTTCAGAATTAGATAAGAAGGCCACTATTCAAATGCTTCACACAAAACAGCTGGCATATACATATATACGAGTATATATATACAGGGTTATCCAAATTAAGTGTCCACCATTAGTAACTTTGTTATTAGTGAAAATACAAAGTTGTTTGAATTAGCAAACTAGTAGCATTTTTAACGCTGGTAAAAATGAGAAATAAAAAAAAACAATTGAGAGTCGTTATTTTGATTTTTTTCAGTAAAATAACATTTTTTTAAATGGAAACCCCTGTATATTATATTTTTTTCTGTTAAAGCATCAAATTTTAAACAAAAAAGTTCATAATGACTTTTCCGCTAAAGTCAAAAATAAAGTCAAATAACGATAAATATTTTTAATTATTTGCAGTATTATAATATTAAGACGGCTATGAAAACAACATGGCGTTCGCGATTTGACAGCATTAAGATAAGCGACAAATTGTTAAACTGGACATACTCGCAACTAGAAGGCTTTGGAAAACAATGATAAAATCAAATAATGTCAAACATTAGTGTAAATACTTGTTTATAAGCTTTATTGTGTCATTAATTTAAAGAAAAATGTTCTCCCATGAAGAAAAGTGTGATATGTTAGAATGCTATTTAGTGTGCAGAAAATCCTCCTTGAGAGCAAGAGAATACTACAGTGAATTATATCCCCGCTCGCATTCAACCGTATGAACGATATTTTCTGAGACTTTATCGAAAATTTAGGGGCAACGAAAATGTTTTTGCTAAAACAAGGGCAAAAAAAGAATTCATAATAAGCGAGGCCACGGAAATTGCAGTTATTGGATATTTTGAAGCTTATCGTGAGAATTCAATAGCAGATATTCTCAAGGACTCTAATTTCAGTTATGGTACTGTTCAAAGGATTTTAAAAAAATACAAATTTATTCCGTATAAGTACCGACCAGTTCAAACGCTTTTGGCAGGGGATCCAGAGAGAAGACTTGTTTTTTGCCATTGGTATCTTAGCTTCTGTCGCCAAAATGTAAATAACTTTCGTTACCTTTTATGGACAGATGAATCAAATTTTTCAAATTCTGGAATGTTTAATAGAAAAAACCACCATTATTGGTCAAGAGAAAATCTTTTGTTAGTACATCCAAGAGGCCCACAAGTCCGTTTCAGTTTCAACGTTTGATGCGGTATAATTGGTTCAAAAATTTTTGGCCCGTTCTTTTATGAGGGAACCCTAACTGGTGAAAGATATGTGGAATTTGTGTCAGAAATTCTGACTAATTTCTTAGACGAATTGGATCTTATAAGTAGACATCATCTGCATTTTCAGCAAGATGGCGCACCTGCCCACAACTCCAGAGGTACTTATCATTTTCTAAGTACTACTTTTAATGATCAGTGGATAGGAACAAATGGCCCAATACAGTGGCCTCCTAGATCACCAGATCTAAACCCACTTGATTACTTCTTGTGGGGTTACTTAAAGAACCAAATTTACAAGCGAAGGTACGATAACCTTGACGCGTTAAAGACTGCAGTTAGGGAAAAGATAACCCAGATAGATGGTAGGACCATACTTAAGACAGTTCGAGCAGTTGAAAAACGTGCCCAAAAATGTATTGAAGAACAAGGTGGTGTTTTCGAGCATCTTCTTTAAAAAAAATTGTTATTGTATTTTGTAAGATTATAAGTTGATGTTGAAAATAAAGTTTGTCGATACAATTTAATTGTTTCAGATTGGAGGCCATACCTTCAACAATTTGTAACCTAGGAGAAAAGTTATTGTAAGCTTTTTTGTTTCAAATTTGATGCTTTAACAGAAAAAAATATAATATACAGGTGTTTCCATTTAAAAAAATGTTATTTTACTGAAAAAAATCAAAATAACGACTCTCAATTGTTTTTTTTATTTCTCATTTTTACCAGCGTTAAAATTGCTACTAGTTTGCTAATTCAAACAACTTTGTATTTTCACTAATAACAAAGTTACTAATGGTGGACACTTAATTTGGATAACCCTGTATACAGGGTGGCCCATCCATGTGTGGACGGAATATTACTCATAAACAAATACATTTTGGGAAAATCTATAAATGGCATGTTATACATGACATTTGAGGGCACATTTCTAAAATATTGGCAATTATACAGGGTGTTTCAATTTTGACCTACATATCAAAGTTGTGATTTTTTAAATGGAATGCCTCACATTTTATGGCATATTTGGATAAACCACTTCAAAAGAAGAAGATCGATATAACATACCATGGGGTTTTGGTAATTAGCTACTGAGATAAAAGGTGTTTTGTCCACAAAAACCGTCCACTTCGGCGACCCCTTAATCCGCCATTTTGAAATTTGGAGTGCTGAATTTTGTATAAAAAAAAACGAACACACCTTAGCTTCTATTTTGTTTGTTACTTTTTCGAATTTTCGTTTTTCCTCATACAGGGTGGTCAAAAACGCGAATGGTACTTTTTCTCAGAAATTTCAAATGCATCACCCTGTATATTTGTGCAAGTTTAGATTCAATTTTTTATAAGCTTTTTTTTGGCATAAGGTTTGATTCAGATAAAAAGTTATTAAGATTTTAATAGAACAACACACCAAAATTAAGCAAACAAATCACAACATCCATGGAAACAAAAGACATTGGCTAGTTCCACATTGCCACTAAGAGTACAGATTTGACGTAAAAAAGATCAGAACAGTATACATCAGCTTCAAGCGTAATGGAGAAAATCAACTATAACAACAACATACACAAACAACTATCACTTCTCAAGACCTAATCGAAAATGAAAGGCCCGATAACTTGTCTGCCAATAACTCCTCCACAAACATTCAGCTCCATTTATTTTGGAAATCTATTTGCCCAACCCAGTAAGGGTTTTCCGGCGTATACCTCCACCCGATTCGCCTCACTGGTGTCACTTGGATTATTTATATATTTTTTCTATATTCCACTGCTCCACTTGGTTCAAAACGTTCTCGTATTGTGGAAAATGGGCTTTGCCCAAAGCGGACACCATATTCACCATTTCTTCTTTAGAAAAACTCATTTCCAAACACGTTTTTAGGGAACGAAACCGTTCCATAAAAGACGAAAAATAGCCGTAAAAACCCTTATGTGTCTAGAATAAAAAAAAATGCGTTTTTGACCACCCTGTAGCTGACGGTTTTGAAGATATTAAAGAACATTGTTTTTTATTTTTAAACTTCAACACACCTAAGGAAACTTTGTACTCTCTGGGTACCGCATAGTCTTACGGAAGAGCAGAAGACTCGTCGTAAAATCGCACACGCATGCAAAATGTCAACATTGCTGATTCTGTCTTCTCGCTATAGACTCAACCTTCTTGACGTTGCTCTTTTGTTATCCGCAACAAATTGCATAAGTTAAACGTTTTAGAAAGGTTGCTGTTTGTAAAGGTTATTAGTTATAGATCGTGTATAGAACTCAGACGCAGATGTTTGTATACAGGGTTATCCAAATTAAGTGTCCACCATTGGTAACTTTGTTATTAGTAAAAATACAAAGTTGTTTAAATTAGCAAACTAGTAGCATTTTTAACGCTGGTAAAAATGAGAAATAAAAAAAACAATTGAGAGTCGTTATTTTGATTTTTTTCAGTAAAATAACATTTTTTTAAATGGAAACCCCTGTATATTATATTTTTTTCTGTTAAAGCATCAAATTTTAAACAAAAAAGTTCATAATGACTTTTCCGCTAAAGTCAAAAATAAAATCAAAATAACGATAAATATTTTTAATTATTTGCAGTATTATAATATTAAGACGGCTATGAAAACAACATGGCGTTCGCGATTTGACAGCATTAAGATAAGCGACAAATTGTTAAACTGGACATACTCGCAACTAGAAGGCTTTGGAAAACAATGATAAAATCAAATAATGTCAAACATTAGTGTAAATACTTGTTTATAAGCTTTATTGTGTCATTAATTTAAAGAAAAATGTTCTCCCATGAAGAAAAGTGTGATATGTTAGAATGCTATTTAGTGTGCAGAAGATCCTCCTTGAGAGCAAGAGAATACTACAGTGAATTATATCCCGCTCGCATTCAACCGAATGAACGATATTTTCTGAGACTTTATCGAAAATTTAGGGGCAACAAAAATGTTTTTGCTAAAACAAGGGCAAAAAAAGAATTCATAATAAGCGAGGCCACGGAAATTGCAGTTATTGGATATTTTGAAGCTTATCGTGAGAATTCAATAGCAGATATTCTCAAGGACTCTAATTTCAGTTATGGTACTGTTCAAAGGATTTTAAAAAAATACAAATTTATTCCGTATAAGTACCGACCAGTTCAAACGCTTTTGGCAGGGGATCCAGAGAGAAGACTTGTTTTTTGCCATTGGTATCTTAGCTTCTGTCGCCAAAATGTAAATAACTTTCGTTACCTTTTATGGACAGATGAATCAAATTTTTCAAATTCTGGAATGTTTAATAGAAAAAACCACCATTATTGGTCAAGAGAAAATCTTTTGTTAGTACATCCAAGAGGCCCACAAGTCCGTTTCAGTTTCAACGTTTGGTGCGGTATAATTGGTTCAAAAATTGTTGGCCCGTTCTTTTATGAGGGAACCCTAACTGGTGAAAGATATGTGGAATTTATGTCAGAAATTCTGACTAATTTCTTAGACGAATTGGATCTTATAAGTAGACATCATCTGCATTTTCAGCAAGATGGCGCACCTGCCCACAACTCCAGAGGTACTTATCATTTTCTAAGTACTACTTTTAATGATCAGTGGATAGGAACAAATGTTCCAATACAGTGGCCTCCCAGATCACCAGATCTGAACCCACTTGATTACTTCTTGTGGGGTAACTTAAAGAACCAAATTTACAAGCGAAGGTACGATAACCTTGACGCGTTAAAGACTGCAGTTAGGGAAAAGATAACCCAGATAGATGGTAGGACCATACTTAAGACAGTTCGAGCAGTTGAAAAACGTGCCCAAAAATGTATTGAAGAACAAGGTGGTGTTTTCGAGCATCTTCTTTAAAAAAAATTATTATTGTATTTTGTAAGATTATAAGTTGATGTTGAAAATAAAGTTTGTCGATACAATTTAATTGTTTCAGATTGGAGGCCATAACTTCAACAATTTGTAACCTAGGAGAAAAGTTATTGTAAGCTTTTTTGTTTAAAATTTGATGCTTTAACAGAAAAAAATATAATATACAGGGGTTTCCATTTAAAAAAATGTTATTTTACTGAAAAAAATCAAAATAACGACTCTCAATTGTTTTTTTTTTTATTTCTCATTTTTACCAGCGTTAAAAATGCTACTAGTTTGCTAATTCAAACAACTTTGTATTTTCACTAATAACAAAGTTACTAATGGTGGACACTTAATTTGGATAACCCTGTATATATATATATAGGTGAAAAATAAAGCTTCCGCCTTTATTGAGTACTTCGACAAAATTCAAGCAAAGAGGACTCTTTATACTTTATTAATCTCTAGCTTTCAATGGACTTTGCCATCTTCATCGGGAGCTGCAATATTATACTCGTATATGTTGACGAATGTACCATGTATCCAGCATTCACCAGGTTACTGGGTGTTTCCCTCAACCAAAACGTTAATAACATTTAGCAACAATCTCACATACGACTGTAAGTTAATTTATAATCATTTTGCACAATAGTTGCTGTCAGGGATATTTGGGCTGGCTTTATTTTAAGGCGAGTCTGAGTTGTCGCTTGCCTACCCCGCGCGCGTGTGCTGCTAGGACAATAAAAGGAAGAGAGATGTTATCTCAGAGAGACCATGCACATACGCCGCAACCCGCATACCGTGAGAACATATATATACCCGCAACCGCATACAGTGAGACCACGTGTCTACACAGCAACCGCATATACTCAGAAACCACATATACGCAGCAACCGCCTAGAGTCAGAATCGCTCCTACACCCGCAATCTTCACGCTCCTGCATCACCGCTACGCCAGGAATACGAACCAGAATTAGACACAGTACCGGATCACAGGTAGGCGACAACCACATTTCATTCTTGAACCAGCCGCTATACAGTCCACTCGAATACTCTAACAGTTGCTATTTCTTCTCAATGTTATTGCAGCTCCTGATGAAGATGGCAAAGTCCATTGAAAGATTAATAAAGTATAAAGAGTCCTCTTTGCTTGAATTTTGTCGAAGTACCCAACAAAAGGCGGAAGATTTATTTTTCACCTAACTGGTCTAAACGACAATGACCACGTCTCAAGTTATATATATATATATATATAGGGTGTCCTATTCTAATCTCCCCACATACACGTTTCGAAAACTACGTATTCTAAAAAAAATTGTAAACAAAAATTATAGGGCTTAGAGGTAGCAAAATGATGATGACCTTGGTGATTATCTTGACTGAGACATTTAAGGTCATTTCAAAGTCAAGTGCATATTTTCAAACGAAACCCCCATTTTTCACATCGTAATGGAAAAGAGGAGAAAATTTTGCAGCCTAATATCACCTCGGCTATGACCTACATCTTGGTCTTCAATGGCATTTCAAAGTCAAGCCGACATATCGAATACAATTTGCTCTAGCAAAAATGTTCAACAACATAGTTGTGATGTCTGTGAGGATCACCTAATGGTGACCTTGTCAAATCAGATTTTCCAACCAACCAAACCTTATACAGCAAATGGAAAAAGCAGGAAATGCTACGTCCTTGTATGACCTTGACCTCAAGTGACATCTCAGCTTGACACGACCTGAACTCTGAGATCAATGTCACATTCGGATGTAAACATTCCTTCTTTAAGCATTTCCATTGGAAAAATGAGATGCTTCTTTTCAATTGACTTTGAAGGAAACTGTCAAGGTCATGGTCAAGGTCACCTTTCGATGACCACAAACCTCCCAACTGTGCTGACTGTAGAGTAAATTCTTTCCAACAACTTTATTAGACCTTTGACGAAAACATTTAAGGTCATGATGCTGAACATTCAGTACGTAAGATTCCCTCCTTTTTTCAATTTTGATGTAAAAATGGAAGGTTCTGTATGAAAATATTGACTTGACCTTGAAATGACCTCAAAAAACGTGGTCAAGGTCATTGCCAAGGTCATCATCCTTTTGTCCCCTACAACTTTTTTTAATTTTTTTCTAGATTTCTTAGTTTTCGAAATATTTTAGGTGTGGGGATTAAAATGGACCCTTTATATGGGTAATGTAGAGCATCTCCAAGGTGTTACCTTCCTTTAGTAGATTTGTGATTAGTATAAGTACAATACGTACAAAACTTGAACCGTTGGTCGTACCAGATAGTTTCATAGGCGGAATTAGTTGAGGTCATGGGAGGCGTTGGCCCCCCGCCCCCCAAGCTTTATCGCTATGCTGCTGCCGCCACCTACTACCGACTAAGTCTAACTTTTAATAATTGTGCCTCCCAGCAAACTTCATCTAACTCCGCTCATAAATAATTTCTTAGAGATGAAATCGCAAAATGAGTAGTTTTTGTGAAAAGAACGAAAATGGAGGGGATGAGCCCGAACGTTCAAAGTGGCCGATTTTAATGTTTGTAGTCAAATACCAAAAATGGGAGAGAGTAGCACTGTACGCCACTGGTAAGACGTTAAAAGTGGGGTGCTATACGACTCTCTTCCATATTGATACTTGAGTATAATGTAGTTATGATTTCGTATCAGTGTTACATTTCCAAAAATCCGTTTCACACTAAATATCACACAGGGTACAAAATACAATCGATTTATTAAGAGAAAACATATCCTGTACTAAAATTAACATAACAATCAGTATTAGACAGTAATCTGTCCAACAAATATCTAGTCATAAGTGAAGAACCTAGTCAAATTAGTATATGTTATGGCAGAACTGTGTATAGCTAGGATTTAACTGGATGTTCGTATTATGAATGTGTCAAAGAATATGTAGTTTTGTTAAATAAACATATAAAAAAGCAAACATTTATATCACTTCTCACCTGTGAATAGCACTCAACTACATTTAAGGATAGACTGGAAAGTATCCTGGAAATGTCAACTATGTCAGGTGTCAGAAATGGTGAGAATCATTTAGACTTCTGTAGCCTTCTGTCATATCACAACAATCTTTTCTTCTTATTACTTGCGATGTATGGATGGATCCAATGAAAATAATCAAACAATAAAAAATCCTCTTCGTCAGAAGAAAATGTAAGATCGTCAATAGATACACCAGAAACATCTGGTACCGTTGACGCCATGATTTCAACTGAGATCTTACAGAACGATACGAGTACGTGACGATGCGTGTGTGGAACACCTCAGGTCTCGTGAGCGTTGCGTCGTAACGATACGCCTACGAAACGACTACGCTTACGATGCGTTTGCGAAGGCCCTTAAACAGCGTCAGCCCTGAAGTGGTCTCACGATTGCGCTTGCTGTCCGGAGTGAGCAAACGCGCAGACAACTTTCTCATGCCCAATATTTTGCTTGCAGGATATGACCCACGTGATCTTTTGAGATGTCCACTGTCTTATCTATCTCGCGCACCTTCAATAGGCGGTCTGCTAATATGAGACCGTGGATTTTCGTCACGTTATCCTCCGTGGTAGCCGTTTTCGGGGCACCTCTGGACATGACTCATCAAAAACCGACGAGCGACCATGTTGAAACTCGTTCAGCCAATTACTAACGGTAGCCATAGAGGGAGAAGACTCACCGTACACAGCACCTAAGCGTTCTTTGATTTCGCAGCGCGATTTCCCTTCGAAAACAAGAATTGAATTACCGACCGAAATTGCTCTTTTTCCACTTTTCTAAAATACTCGGTCACGTCCGCTTCCACACGAGGCCAAAACAAAACTGCGCGTCCGATTCAGTTGAAATTTTGACAGTAGCCGTCTACAAGAATGTACTACATGATGATAAATTTCTCTTGCGATAGTGGCACATCGGGCGGTGAGGCTAAGTACTTGTCGGACCGCCCTCGTATTACGGCTTCATAAGCACTACCAGTGGCGCTCCCACGATTTCAGTCTGGGAGGGGTAAAATGGAAAGTAAATTCCCAGTGTGACGTACTGAAATGTTATAATGATTTAACATTAAAAGCATGGACATATGCAGACATGTCAATTTGTTACAGTAATTTCGACTAATACATACAATTTTTTTTAATTTTGAATCACACGAAGTGTGAATAAAGCAAACCAAGCTCGAGCAATCTTCATATATTAAAACAAAATTCCAAAAAATATAATCTATCACAGACTTTTCTACATAACAATGTCAGACAAAACAACAAACAATACATCTTCATGAAAAAATTGCAATAACAAATATGTTACGACTACTATAAAGTATAAAACTGAATGTAAATTAAAATAAAATTCTTAATCATGAGAAAAACAAAAAATATTCACTGCATAACCACATTCTCTTAGCCAGTCTCAAAAAACAAATATTTATAAACTATAAGACTACATCAGTTCACAGTCTCAAAATAAAACAATCATTACATTAGCTTAGAAAGTGATTTGAACAGAATTTGAACAGACTTTTATATCAATATGCTAAATAAAACCACATATCTTGATTGGATACTTTGGAAAAAAACACCGTGGTGGTTTAAACGTAAGTAAACCCTTAACTACATCTGCTTTTTTATTTATTGGACAATGTCCATGTTATCATATTACAAAATCAAGGCTCCTATTCTTTTTGCTGACGAACCGATCTATGATTGTATTCACGTCTATTTTAATATCCCTATGCATATACAAAAGTGCTAAACCCACTGATCGCTCTTGTAACATAGTGGAGCGCAGCCAAGTTTTATCCTCTTTAGATGGGAGAAACTTTTTTCAGATGTCGCAACACTTACCGGCAATGAAATCAATAATTGTAGGCATCTATTAATTAAAGGGAAAATGTTTTCATCACATGATAAATACAGTGACATTCCACTGTCTATAATATCTTGTATACCTGACATCCAAAAGTCAAATTCTGCTTTTAATCTGGTACTTATTAAATTTTTGTTTTCGTTACTATTTAGACCATGCAAATATTTAGAAATTGTTTCAAATATGTCCATTACTTTAGCTTCAGTTTTAGAATTAAATGCTGACGCAAAGCAAATATTAAAATTGATTATATTCAAAGATTCTTCATTGAACCGGTATACCAAATCCTGTAATATATACTAAGTGACATATAAATCCGAACACCCAGTTTAAATGGTTTTATTTTAATAAAATTTTGTATAAGTACTTAATGAAGCATAATAAGTAAATGATAGAAATTTCAAAATGATTGTACGGCTTTGACCTTTAATAATGTGTGGATGTACCCTGATTTGCTACGCATTCTCCAACGCGCCTAGGCATGCTTCTGATCAGGTGGTCAATGTCCTCCTGTGGTATCTCATTCCAGGCAACCACCAACTCCTCTCGAAGTGCTTCTAGAGTCTGAGGAGGACGTTGCAAATTGAGCAATCTCCTACCCATCATATCCCACACGTGCTCAATTGGGGATAAGTCGAGAGATCTTGGTGGCCATGGTAACAATGTGACATCATTATGTTGAAAGAAGTCTATTGCGACTCTTGCAACATGTGGTCGGGCATTATCTTGTTGTAAAGTCGGATCTGCCAGGGTGTCAAGATAGGGTAAAAGATGGAGTTCTAGAACTTCGTGGATATAACGCTGCGCGTTCATGTTACCTCCGATGAAGATTAAAGGTGACCTGGAACCATAAGCTATAGCACCCCAAACCATAACTCCAACAGTGTGATGAACATGTCTTTCAACAAAAAACTGTGGATTCCTCCTTTCACCACGTCGCCTTCTAACCCTGGCACGACCATCGTGCATGCCTAAACAAAATCGAGACTCGTCACTAAAGACAATACTGTTCCATTCCTGATCCTAGAGTGACCGTTGTCTGCACCACTCAAGGCGATTACGTCGTTGTTCTCGAGTGAAAGGGAGGACCCAGTGTGGCCGGTATGAAAACAAGCCAAAACTTCTCATTCGTTGGTAAACACTTCGCATGCCAATAGGTCTTCCGTGTTCTGCAAACCATTCATTTGCAATGGACCTGGTAGTGGAGAAACGGTCCCTTAAGGCCAATAATCTTAGGCGGCGATCTTCACGGTCTGTTGTTCTACGGCGGCGTCCAGTACCCCTTGCTCTTTGCGTACGGCCTTCTCGAAGCCATGCTTGACAACACCTAACCACAGTGTCTACACTTCTTTGCACTCTAACTGCAATTGCCCGAAAAGAAAGTCCAGCTTCCCGAAGTCCCACTATACGGCCCCTATCAAACTCACTAAGTTGACGAAATCGTACAGGTCTCCGTACTCTAGGCATCGTAACCGATCGTAAAGGATGTCAAGAACCAAAATCCGCTAACGCTGATTCTTTACTGCGGCTGAAATATTCATTTTTAGCACTGAAAATTACACAAATATTGTCAAATAAACGGCATTATTGGTTTCCACGCATTCAAGAATCTCATAACAAAGAACCTTTTCTGTTTGGAAAATAAGATTTCTTAAGTTCACGCAATTGTCAAAAACTAAATATATAACTTGCCATCTCGGACGAACGAAATGCACTGAAGTGCTTAAATACAGGGACAAAATAGACATAGATGATAATGATAGCTGGCGTATGGACCAAACACTTCGTAATTGAAATTATATTGAATTTTAATCTTTCCGTCTGTCATTTTTTTATACACGATTCTTTTACAGTATAAAAATTAAAAACATACAAAAATTAATTTTCTGGCTTACGCGTGGAAAATAAAAATCGATAGAACATAGAAAATAGCGTTAATACCAACCAGCTCAACAAAACTCCGCTTGTTCACTTCTTTTGTTGCGGACTCCGGACTGGGACAGAATTTAGACACTAGACTAGACCATAAAAGACTAGACTATACTTGTTCCAACAGGAATAAGCACTAGGGATGTTCGATACGATCCGATATTTAGAAGTCGGAAGCAAAAGTATCGGTACACGATATTTTGGATCGATATTTTTATATACGATACTTGGGTGTATGCTACTCAACTTCACGACCTCACATAATTTATTTTTGATTTCAGGGTTGCCATATTAGGGGGTTTTCCCCAAAAATCAGTGGATTTTTATTTGAATGGGGATATTTTTTTACTGGAGAGGTATTATGTAAAATTTTATTTTATTATAAAATTGCCTGTTTAAAAAGTGTAAATTTTGACTCTTTCGAGGAGCTTTCTAAACGTTTTGGAAACATAAAACAGATTAAACTTTTAGCTGTGCCAAATAGCCTGGATCCTTGTTTTAAATGATTGCACTTTTACAGTCCAATATCGGGTGCAAATATGCAGTCACTTTCCTAAATCAGTCATTTCAGTCGCCCAAGAAGGAAAAAAAATACTGAAAAAGCAGGGCAAAATCATATTAATATTGTTGTAAGATCTGAGAGTGTTTTCGCCTACCATGAAACACTGGCCCAAAATCACGCAGATAAATATGGTAATACTAAATCAGATATTGATCTTGAGCTACAACTGTACTTAAATAGTCATACCATACCCCTAAACTCGAATCCCTTTTTGTACTGGAATAGCTCCAGTTCTTCCTCGGAGATATTTAAAGAACTGGCTAATAAGTATCTCTCTATTGTTGGCACAACAGTTCGCTCAGAGAGATCTTTTCTGAAGCCAGAAATATACCCTGCCAAAGCCGAAACAGATTATCTGTTGAACGAATGTCAGAACTAACATTTTTACATTCGCTGGGTGCTGAAGACTGAAATTTCTGAGATTTTGAATTTTGAGTTATTTGTAATATTGTTTTTTAATATCTTTTGCTTTATACAGTGTGAGTCTTCATAAAGTGCACATAGCAAAATCAAGGACACTACACCTTATTTTATTGACGGAAAAATTATCAAATATAAATAATTGATTTTTTATGAATATTTTAAAATTTTTAGTCAGCTGCTAACCCTATTTAAATAAATCGTTACAACTTTTAAACTGAATGTCCTATCATATTGGAATAAATTTTGTAGTGATTGCAAATAATAGGCCGTACCAGTAAAGTGAAAATTTCCACGAAATTAAATGCTATAAATTTAAAATAAAGAGGAATATGCTGAAACTCACTATTTTTTCAATGTTTTTAAAAACAATTGCTAAATTTCAATAAAAATTGTCCTATTTACCCTACCTTTTTAAATGTTAAGTTATTCTACATGTTATTAGCTTCCTAATGGTGAAAAATTGCAGGTTTATCACTTCGATACAAGTTTTTAAATCAGCGTTTCAAAAAGCAGTGAACTCAGTTGAACGCCAGAGTAAGAATAAAACAACAGTATTAACCTACATGAATCATTCATTATCTTTAACAAATAAAATCAAATAGACTTGTCTATAGGATAATCATTTCGGCTTAATGCATCAAATGTTCAAAATGGCCACCCCGTTGCTGCAAACACATTGTAGCGCGAAGTGAAATTTGATGAGTTGCCCTACGAATCATCTCGGGATCATTTTTGATTTCGTTTGCAACACGCAAAACTCTTTCTTCAAGTTCCGCTTCGCTGTTTATGGAACTGCTGTACTACACCCTTTGTTTCATTGTCCCCCATAAAAAATAGTCGAGAGGTGTGAGATCTGGGGAACGCGCCGGCCACAAAACAGGTCCTTGTCGACCGATCCAGCGGCCTGGATAATTTTCATTAAGAAAAGACCTGGCAATCAGCGAGTAACGGGCAGGATATCCATCCATTTGAAGCATCATTCTTCGACGGGTTTGCAGCGGCAGTTCTTCCAACAGCAAGGGCAGTTCAGTCCGCAAAAGCTCCAGAAATCTCTCTCCGTTTAATGTCCTCGGGAGTATTATTGGACCAATCAAAAAGTTGTCAATCAGTGCGGCACACACATTTACAGAAAATTTCATTTGAAATGTTGAAGCCCTTTTCAGCCTAGTGTTTTCATCTTTTGGGCACCACTTACGTAAATTACGACAGTTCACGATGCCGTCTCTCGTGAATTGAGATTCATCTGTCCACAGAAGTGTTTTCGGGAATTCAGGATTGTCTCTTGTTTTTATTAAAATACATGTAGACATAACGCACCTTGGACGCCAATCCACATCTTCATGCAAGTGCTGCACCCTTTGATAATGGTATGGATGCAACCCTGCTTTCCTCAAGATGCGCCAAACCGATTTCTGGGATACGCCATGACGTAACGCCAAACGTCTCGTACTAGTAGTCGGGTCAGCAAACAAATCATCCAAAATGGCTTCTTCTATAGCAACATGAATAATAATACCTGGTTCGCGGCGATCTCGAGGCAAACCAAGTCCAGTGTTAGCCAGTCTTCTATGAACTTCTTGGATGTTACGGGCTGATGGAACAGGGCGTCGATTTGGAAATACAGCTAGATAAGCTGTGCAAGCAGCTCTAACACTCCCTCGGTACATTCCATAATAATAATGGATATCGGCAATGTGTGCCGGAGGGAAATCACTTATACGTGGCATCGCGACCAAAAAGCGAAAGCGTGTTATGTAGCAAACGAAACTGATAAAGTTGGCAGGAGAAACACAATAAGCTGCCTAACTGCCCAACATTCAATTGTTTTTCAACTGGGCCCGCCTCCCCACTCGTACTTCAGCCCGCGCGACTCTACATTGAATCACCAAAACACATGATAAACAATGGTGCCTAGCAAGACGATGCGCATGGGCTTTTTTATAAACACTCATAGAAACTGTTACATTTGAGTAATAAACGTGCAATTTTTACTTTTATAAAGCTGATAACACGTAGAATAACTTACAAATAAAAAAAGGTAGGGTACAAGGGACGATATTTATAGAAAATTTGAAATTATTGTAAAAATGATGAAAAAAAAACAGATTTTCATCAAAATTTTCTTTATTCTAAATGGATGTCATTACTTTTCCTGGAATTCTTGACTTTTCAGGCACGTCCTTTTACCAGCAATCACTACAAAATGTATTCCAATATGATAGGACATTTAGTTTAAAAGTTGTAACGAGTTATTTCAATATGGTTAGAAGCTGCTATTAAAAATTTTAAAATATTCATATATTCATAAAAAATCAAGTTCATGTTTTTTTGATGATTTATCCGTCGATGAAATAGAGTGTAGTTTCCCAGATTTTGATATGTGCACTTTATGAAGACTCACACTGTATATTTTATGTTTAATAAGCATATCGGTAATATGCAGTATAGTTGTTTCGTTTAAATGTTAAATAAATAATGATCCGTTTTCTAATGAATTTCCTAGTTATTTTTTACCTATTTTTACTAGTGAACGTTTTTGACAATCTAGTCATGTACTTGAAAAAAGTAAACATTATTTTGAGGGTTGTAGAAAAACTTCGATTTTCGGTAGAGTGTGTTCCGTATCGCAAGGTTTCGATACTTGTAGTATCGATATTTTTATTCCTATATTTTAGAGTATCGATACTTCCTAAAACGATACGAATCGATACATGGTATCGATACTTTTGGTGGTTCGGAACATCCCTAATAAGCACACATCGTTGCTGTTGGTGGGAGAGTAGTCGCTAGTCGCATGCGCACTGAGCGGGTTGGCAGTGTTGCCGCTATCCTTGCTTAAAGTTACAGGTTTTTTTATAAGACGTTTACTTTATACCACCTTTTCAAAGACTGCCCGAACCGTCTGGGGGGGTAATTACCCCCTTTACTCCCCCCACGCCCGTGGGAGCGCCAGTGAGCTCTACGCAATTCCGTTGTGCTTTGTCATCGATAGCCGCTGCTGCAACTCTTCACCTATGAAGACGAGAAAATCCCACTGCCCCACCCATTATCAAGTAATATGCCACCTCCATACTTCCAATGCGTCACCTTGATCTAAAAGCGAGAAGGTGAGGCACGAAAGATCACCGGCGGTACCTGTGCGACCAATGGTACCCGATAACGGTGCAATGCTTCTGCGTCCATCGATAGTTTCGCGGTACCTGCAGTGTTGAAGGGCTTGCCATGCGGTTCGCGAGGTCCAAGTCCGCGTGATTGCGCCGTCGTGAAACCGGTAGCTGGACTGTGAATGTGGTAAGAGCGGTGACAGCAAGCGCGAGCTTTGATTTGTAATCGAGACGAAATCGATGTCTCGCGAAAGTGAATTCTGTCCGAGCGTGACCTGTATTTTGATGACAGATGACAGCATTTATCTATCATACTTTGTTAGAGCAGTGTTGCCAGAGCGAAGTTTAAAATATCCGTCACACGTATCGCAGGCTTAAAATAAACAACACATTTTTTACACATTTACTTTTTTTAAACACTGTCTAAAAACCCTACTAAAAATACAAATAGTAATATAATATAATTGCAATTTTTCGTAAAAACATAAAAAGTATACCTCTAAAAAAACAAAAAAGTCTTCGGTTTAGAATTAGGAACTAATAAAAAAATAGAAACTATCACCAATATCTTAATCTTAATAGAAAAAAAACAAAAAATAAGGACAAAGAAGAAGCGGAAACGTGGAAATGCCTACGTTTGCTTATTTTATTCACAGTCAGAATCAGAAATTACTTCTTCTTCCGCTTGTTCTTCCTTATTTACATTATATAAATTCTTTTTATATTTGTTTAAATGATTCTCATTAAAACTATAGGATAAACAGCACTGTTTTTTTTATTCCAAGTCTAATTTAATTGTAAGTAGTGCAGACAAAGTTGATGGTATTATTTTATTTCTTTTTTTTGTTTTGTAATCAGGCATATAAGAAAAAGTTCGCTCAACATCAGCGTTTCCATGAAGCAATGTTGAAATGATTAGAGTCAGTTTACCAATATTGCGAAATAAATATTCGTCATTAAAATTTTTGAGGTCGTTTACAAATGACCAAAATTCAATGACATTACTTTTTGTTTTTAAAATTTCCTCTTTCTCACTATCACTAAAATAAATACATATTTTCTTTAGTTCCAAAATTGCCTTTTCGGTTTCAATATGAAGGGCAAATTTTTTTTAAAACGGCGTCATGAAAGGTATCACTTATAATAAGACGATTGTTCATCACATCAACCGGTCATAGAAACTTCAGCTCTGAAAAGAAGTTGTCTTTGATAGGAAATCTTTTAAGGGACTCTTCTACCGATTCTTGGTAAAATGTGACACATTTTAATTTAAATTGTTCGATTGCCGTGTTATTGCTGTGTTTTATTGCATCCATTGTATGCGGACCAACATTGACTTGTTCAATTGGTAATAAGCAGTGGGGATCATTAGGATTTAGATTATATAATTTCTCATTTTTAAAATATTCTGGTCGCATAAAGTTTGTACATAGATGACGTACAAATCACTCACTCTCTATTGATATGATATTGAGCATAACTTTCTCTGATTGAAAGAGAGCATTAAATTGGTTAAAAATGGGCAACACGAATTTAAAAAACATTAAATACGTCTTGACAAATGGATTCTGTAACTCATTAAGTATTACATTTGCTACAGGATTTTTGTCTTCAATGGAAGCTAATCTAAATAGGCTAAGCAAGATGTCCCACTGATCCAAAACTCTATCAACACATTTGGATAAAGCAAGCCATCTTGTTTTACTAGGGCTTAAAATTTTTTATTTTGACTTTTTGAAATATTCCTGTAATTCTTCAAGACTGCCTTTTTGGGCTTCTTGAGAAGTAAGAATATAAGTTTTGTAAAAGAGCTTCAACGTTGCTTGGAATCTTTTCAGCTGCCGCCACCGCCACTAAATGAGCAGAGTGGAAAATGCAGCCATTGACAATTATATTAGGATTATCTTTTAAAAGATAAGTTTTGAGAGATTCGTTATTGCCCATCATAACACTAGCGTTGTCGGAACAGTATCCAACAATATTGGTAATTTTTACTTGATTGGATATAACGCATTTTTTAAAAGAGAATATAAACCTTTGGCGGTACCTTCATCTGCGTTTATTTTAATTATATCTAATAAGTGGGTTTTAATTAAATTTTTATCAATATACTTCACAAGAATGCATAGTAGTCTTGTATTGCTCAGGTCTATACTCTCATCCAATAAAATAGAAAATGGTTTATTTTCCAATTCTGAAATTATTTCGTCTTTAATAACAGGAGCCAGCTCATTTTTAATTATACTTATGCATTTGGATCTTTTTAATTTAAGTGAGCTAGAGAGATCTGGATCTTTAAAACATAATTGACTAACTCCTGTTATATGATCAACAGTTCTAAAACTTATATAATGACTTAGAACTAAAAGACTATATCTTAAGCAAGCAAATATTTGCCGTTTTTCCAATTCACGTGCTTCCCGAGACTGAAAAGTGCTATCTAACATTATTACATTCGAAATTGCTTGTACATTAGTGGCATGCCTTTTTGATTTCGAATACAAATAGCGGAATTCCGCTACGTATAGCAACACTGTGTTAGAGTGTCATTTAACATATGGGATAATGACTTGAGGCTCGATATACAGGGTGTTCCTTAATGTTATACGAATATTTAAGGTTGTGAATTTACATGAAACATCAATGTTAGTTTGCTTTACTACTCGTCGTTGCTTCTCAAGGCGGTCCCCGCAGGTATCATGTAAAAAACCCATAAAACGTCAAAAAAACCTATAAGATGTCAACTTGCAGACTAGGTAGCTTTTAGGGTGCAAACCGTCATTTCAAGTTTGCCCACTAGGATCGTAGTGAACCTCCATCTGTGAAGAAATCACTCAACTAAATTACGCATTATTGGTTGCATAGCTTTGTGAGGCTGAGTGATCCGGGTCTGTAGTTTGTATCTCTGAGAAGAAAGTTGGATGAATAGCAAGATTGAATCTGGATGATTATGTGTATTGTTGTATAAAATCAGTGATATTTGCTGTGTGAGAAAATCATTACTGAATATGCCTAATATGACGGGTTATTTATATGTTGTGCTTTCTGAAGAGAGGTTATGTTCAAAGTTATAAATTACGAAAAACTGAGAAGAATTACGGGAAATCATCACCGCGCCCGCGTTGTGTGTAATTACTGTTAGCATGCATGCGGCTTGTAATTGGACAGTGTACATACAGTGAATATAATTATTTCTTATCTCTCTTATTTTTGAAATTCGGCAAATGTGTACACACAAGAACATGTGGATGCGCAACTAATTTCTAGCTTTGAATCTCAATTAAGTGTATTTCAGACAAGAACCCAATGTAATTATCATCAACACATACAACGTACAGCTTAGACGTCCAGTGATGCCATCTCAGAAGCTGATTTTACATCACATCAAAGCCAAAGGTTGATAACAAGCCTCATGACGTTTAGGCAACACGTACAACTAAGTGCTAAGTTAACATCTTGTAGACTAACCTACATAATGTCAAAAAAACAGCGTAATTTCATAAAAAATCGGCATAATGTCACTTTTTAAGATACGTGATACCCGTGCCGGAGGCCCTTAGCCTTTAGGTCATAGTCACTGTAATGTCAGCGTCTGTCGTCAGTCTGTCAGGTCTGGAGGCCCAGAAACCAGATAAGTTGTGGTGAAAGGGGGGAGGGAGAAAGAAAGAAATGAAGTAGGAGCGAAAAGAGAAAGAAAAGGAATTGTTTTATGTAAATATTTGAATGTGTGGTAGATATAAGAACTCTTACATTGTACTATATAGGGTGTCCCAAAAAAAGTGTGCAATATTCTACCAGCGGTTTCTAGAGCTTAAAATAGGAAGAAAATTTTATATAAACATAGGTCGACAAACGTTCCCTAAGGGCGCTACGGTCTTTTAAAGGGGCTCCCCTGAAGGTGGTTTTTCCTTAATATTTCCGAGACGTGTTGAGACAAAGACATAAAATTTGGTATTCTAGCCTAGTTTTTTATGCTGGATGTAAAAATATTAACAATTTTAGACAGTTTTGTTTGGAAGCGTATGTAACAGGGACGGACTCAGGTTATTTTAGCCCCAAAATTTTTGTGTGATTCTATTTTTGAAATTCAATTTTAGAATTTGAAAATTTAAAGTTTTCTACATAAAAAGGTACTCTTATTGAATATCGATAAATGGAGCCATTTTTTAATAAAATCAAACTAAAGAATTTGTCACATGATCGGAAATGTACTGCGAATTTAAATGAATTGTTGAATAATTAGCCATGGCAACGAAAAAACTAATTTAATAATTTGTAAATATTACATAAATAGATATTTCTATTGCAGCATAGGTAACATTTAGGCAAATACAAAAGAAATAATTTTTTCTACGAACGAAATTGAAATTTGTTTAAAAAAGAAGATATACAGTTGGATATACTTAAAACTAGCTTTACAATAAGTGTTCAAATAAATTCCCATTTTGAGGGATACAGAGTCTCGCTCGACGAACTAATGATTGCGTAGCCCGGAAAGTGGAAAACCTTTTTCTTCTTATTTCATTTGAGGGATTCCTTGAAGTAAATCTTCTTGAGTATTTACTTCAGTCGAGTAAACTACGTCTTTTAATGACCCCCAAAAATAGAAATCCAATGGTCAGGTGAACGTTTCGGCCACGCTATAGGACCTCCTCGGCCTAACCACCTGTCTGGAAAATTGGCATTCAACCAATTTCGAACATTGCGTCCAAAATATGTTGAAAAAGCATATTTTCTTGAAACTGCTGGCGCACATCCAACGGTATTATATCCATGAGCTCATTCTGAAGAAAGTTCAGATACACCTCTGAATTAAGACGATGGGGAGGAACAATAGGCCCAATTTCTTGATCCTCAATTACTCCTGCCCAAGTTCAATGAAAATCTGTGTTGGAAATTTGTACGGCGAACAACTTTTGGATTTTCATCTGATCAGTGATGCATGTTATAGAAATTAAAAGCACCATTCTTAGTAAATATTGACTCATCCGACCATAATATTCTAGGAATAGTGTTTTCATTTGCTAATATCCACTGGCAAAACTCGATTCGTGGTAAAAAATCTGCCTCCGTTAAATGCTGCACCCGTTTAAAATGATAAGGATGTAATCCTTGCATTCTTGTCATTCTTCCTATCTAAAATTATTATTTTTAGAATAACTATCAAATAGGTATTCATAAATTTTTCTTACTATTGATCGAGGTATATCCATATTTTCTGAAACATTTCGTATGCTTATTTGCGGATTATTTTCAAACATATTTAAAGCAATATCCATACAATGATTTCCCAGTGGCCTTCCTGAGCACTGCATTCGCTGAAACTTTAATGGTTTGACAAGTTCCGGTGAATATCAGTAAACATTCGACGTCCAGGTACTATGCGATTGGGAAATCTTCTTTGATATTCTCTTACGGCTGCCAATGAACTGCCATTGCAAAACCCGCACACAAAATGCATGTCAGTCAGTTCTCGGTCTGTAAATCTAAATATTGACGAACACGTAATGCGTATTGTGGTGGGGCACCATCCTGTTGGAACATCAACCTATTCGCAGTGTACCGCCGATCATTCTGATTTTCAATTATGGCTGTTAATGCAGGATCTATGGCGTCTTCCAGTAGTTCCAAATACATTTCACCGGTCAAATTTCCAGGTAAGAAGAAAGGACCAACTAAATGATCGCCAAAAATACCAGCCCAAACATTTAATTTTTGTGGCTGCTGTGTATGAACCTCATGATAAATTCTGGGATTAGAATCGAATCAATATCGCCAGTTATGACGATTTACTACGCCATTTAAGAAAAAGGAACATTCGTCGGAAAAGCAAGTGTTGAATAGAAAATGTTCATCGTTTAAAATTCGTTCACTCATATCTTCACAAAATTGTAATCGCCGATCAAAATCGTTTTCATTAAGTTCTTGTACCAGGTGAATTTTATACGGATGAAAACTATGGGCCTTTAAGGCCGGTCCAGATGCTCCATTTTGCACAACGTTTTGTCTGCACAGTCCGACACGTTGCAGAAAGAACGTTGCGTGTAGACGAGAAAACTGCGCAGTTTTGACTCTGGCGCGAAGACGGTACAGTTGCAGCGATAACTGAGCTAGGAGAGCATAGATATCCGTGAACTGCGCAGATAAGTCGGTGCACGTAGATGGTAATGTTCCCGTGAGTTTCTCACAGAATTCATCCAATTATATGAAAGTTTCCCATGCATTTGGCGTGTGAAATGCAAGGAGTACAGTGACAGAGATAAACAAATCGATGCAACTGCAGACCGATAAACCGTTGTGAAAAAAATTGCTGCGTTTTTAGAAGCCTCTTTCGCGACCACTTTGAACGCCTGGTACTTCCGAGGCGTTTCAATCTTCCTTTTTTATCGAGACACATTGCCCAAACTGACCAGAGTAGTACCTCCTCCATGACAATATCACACAAAACTGAGCGAAATATACAGATATATCTACACCGTGTGGACGGTCTGAAAATTGCAACGTTTTCATTCCGTCTTGAGACTGCGCAGATAAAACGTTGTGCAAGATGGAGCGTCTGGACCGGCCTTTAGAATTCGTTGGACAGTACGTTGACTAACACCACGCACAGTCTCCAATTTGCGGGTACTTCTTCAAGAAATAACTTTTTTGCCACAAAAATTCTCCAATAGCTATTTTCAACAACAAAATGATAAACAAACCATGGGCGTAGTGAAGAAAAGCATTTGCTTATTAAGTAAATTCTTTTAGTCAAATTTCTTCTGAAAGTAGTACAAACTAATCTGATGTGTACCTATTAAAGTCTACTTTAAGCTTTAAATCAATAAATATTCAAAACTAATGAACTGAAGCTCATGTATTTTACATCTTTATAAAGGGAATTGAAAGACGTTTAAAATAAGGTATCACTCGACCCCGCTTTCCATTTAAGATTTTAGGGTTGGTGTCACCCCCGCCCAGGGGGCTGCACGTGTTAACGTAGTTTTTTGCCAAACTTGTGTCCCCCTCGAAAACAAAATCGACGGGTCTGAGCGTTTTTTCCAAAAAAAAAACTGAACTGCCAGTAAATGCGTCTGTTTCGTTTTCGATGCGCCACACTATATTTTACTGATATTTAATACGTAGTGGAAGTTAATAAAGTTGCATATTTTTCAATGCAAAAATAATTTTTAGCTTTAACAGTGGCGTGCGTACGAGTATTGACTTTGACATTTTTTAAGTAAAAAAATGGTACGCCAATGGTTTTTTGTCAAATAAAAATTATTTATGAATTTTCCGTTCAATTTAAAACAAATGATCTGTCGTGAGTTGCTTTCCTTCGATGCGCCATTTCTGAGTAAAAAATAAAAATCGTACTATTGTCCGAGAAAATTATAATAATTGAAGAATGTAATTTAGCAATACTATGCCTATTTATATATTCTTTTTATTGTGCCTATCCATCTAAGTGTTTAATAAAGAAAAAAAGATTGCGGCGAGATGAAACACAGCTGTAACAAATTCTCATAAATGACACTATTTCATTGCATTTCGGATAATTTTGTGGACACGCAAATATAGTATACGTTGGCTATCTGCAGGTAGAATACGTTAATCAATGCTACTAGTAAAAATCTCCGTAACCATTTGAACGAAAATTCTCATTACACTTTACGTCTGCATTACACTACATTGATGGTTAATTACTTATTTGTTTATATTTATTTTTGTTTCTCATGCACTAATCTTCGACGAAACTGTTCCGCAAATTATATATATTTAGATGTAAGTATAAACAGAAATGCGCACACAGAAACAACATAATTACTTTGTTTCATTATCAGCAAAAATGAACAGGATGCTTCAATTGCAGGCAAACTAATTGTTTTCTGTGTATTTTATCGTTATTGTAATTTTATGTTATTTGAAATAATTCAGGAATATAAATTTGCTTAAACGCTGCCATGATTTTCCACTTTTTAACAGTTTATCGACGATTCTGATGAGAACTTAGCAACGAAATAATATTTACGTACTTTTGTTTGGTAGAAAACATATACAGGGTGTTTCAGTTTATTGTTGCATAACTTTAAGATTCGATAGAACTTTTAAAATTAATGCATAAAGTCTATATAAACATGGGTCGCAAGATGCGTGGCTTCCGAAATACAGGGTTTAAATTTACTTTTTAAAATAGTTTTTTCTAAATATTTCGAACAATATTTGATGTATGGTTGTCGGAAAAGTCATGACGCTTTTTTTTGTTTATTTTAAGGCCATTTTATTCATATACAGCACAAACTTCAATCAATAATGTATTGCCCATTTTGATCGATGACCTTTCGCCATCTTTCAGGCAGCTTCATAATTCCTCGCTCGTAGAAGGATTTGTCTTTACCGGCAAAAAAATGAACAAGGTGCTGATGTACAGCTTCATCTGAAGTAAAGCGTATTTCTCGCAAGGAATTTTGAAGCGACCGAAACAAATGAAAATCAGACGGGGCAAGATCAGGCGAGTATGCTGGATGTGGTAACTCATCCCATCCTAACTCCAATAACTTTTGACGAGTGAGCAAACTTGTGTGCGGTCTCGCGTTGTCATGGTGGAACACAACTCCTTTGCGATTAATGAGCTCCGGACGTTTTTGCATGATGGATTGTTGCAAACTGTCCAATTGCCGACAATACACAGTTGTATCGATGGTTTGGTTCTTTGGCAGGAGTTCGAAAAACACGTTCCCTTTAAAATCCCACCAAACAGAGAGCATCACCTTTTCCTGATGACTCTCTGCTTTCGCGATCGTGTTACGCGTATCTACACTTCGGGACCAAGACCGTTTGCGAACCACATTGTTGTAAACAATCCACTTTTCATCTCCCGTTATCAAGCGCTTTAAGAAAGGATCGTTTTCCTCACGTTTAAGGAGCATATCGCAGATGTCTACACGCGCCGTCAAATGAACCTCTCTCAGTTCGTGTGGTACCCAACGATCGAGTTTGCTTACGTATCCCAGTTTCTTCAAATGGTCGTGAACGGTTGAATGATGGATTTTTAAGGTTTCTGCAATTTCCCGTGTGGTGTAATGTGGGTTTGCTCCTACCAATGCCTTTAATTCGTCACTATCCAACTCAGTAGGCCGCCCTGATCGAGGTGCGTCATGGATATCAAAATCCCCATCTCGTAATTTTTTAAACCATCTCTGGCATTGCCGTTCTAGTAATGCATGTTCTCCATAAACCTTTCTCAACTTTTCACACGCTTGTCTTGCGTTCTTGCCTTTGCGGAAGTAATACAGCAAAATGTGACGAAAATGCACAGTTTGGTCGTCCATCTTCAACGTCCTCTAAAATCGACGAGACTCAAATAAATCACTTAATTTTTTGGTGCAAATGAAGCTTGAAGTGTCAACTGTCAAACTACACAATCAACATACAAATGTCATTGACTCACGTACTTCCAACCATGCAATTGCATACTTTGTTGCATATACGTCATGACTTTTCCGACAACCCAATATAACAGTGAAAATTGGTATACAAGGGTTTTTTGGTACGACAAAACGAACCATGGGCATAGTTTTACTGTAGCCGCTAGAGGGCGCTCTCTACTGTACCTGCAGTGTATTAAAATGACCATAGTGCAATTTATTGCTTTTTGAATAAAAAACTGATTCTTCGAACTTTTCAACATAAAAAAAGCTCTCCTGTGAGTTTTCGTTATAGTTAGCCGTTTTTGAGATATTTCGATTTTTAACTCCAAATAAACACAAAAAAACAGAATATTAATTTGTTTAATATTCCAATATTATTTTTAACAAATTAAATTAATTATTTACAACTAAAATGCTATTGGATAGTTAGGAAAAACATACAAAATCTAAAGTAGTTGCTCGAAATGTAAACCCAATTGTTCAATACACAATTCACATCTACGAATGATCTAACGTGATATAGCATTATTCAAATAAGGCCTTATTTCATCACATGCATTCCTGATTCTGTCTATTCGCATATCTCTTGTGGTTACGGGAGTCTGGTACACTTTTTCTTTTAGAAATCCCCACACAAAGAAATCTAATGGATTTAGGTCAGGGGATCGTGGAGGCCAGGCGACTGGTCCTCCACGGCCGATCCATCTTTCTGGATAATTTTCGTTCAGCCAGTTTCTAACTATTCTCAAATAGTGAGCTGGACAACCATCAAGCTGGAACCAGGCCAATCTTCTTAAATCTAACATAACATCATCCCACATATTTGCATGTTCAGCCTTTAAAGATTCCAAGAAGGTCGCAGCATTTAACCTTGCAGGCAAAAGGTAGGGTCCAAATAGTCGATTACGGTGGATACCAATCCACACGTTCACACTAAATTCATGCTGAAAATTTCTTTCCCTAACTGCATGCGGATTTTCATGCTACCAAATATGTTGATTATCAAAAATTTACCACTCCACGTCTAGTGAAGCATGACTCATAGATCCATAGAACGTAACTTAAAAACTCCCTATTATTATCAGTTCTATCAAGAATCCACTGACAAAATGTGATTCTTCGTTCTCCGTCCCCCGGCTGTAGTCCTTGCACAGGTTGCAAATGGTAAGGACGTCTATGGTCATTTCTAAGAACACGGTGAACATGGCTTGCTGAAATTCCCAAAGCACCAGAAACGAACATTTATGTTTTGATCCCTTGGAGATTTCCAAAACCATTTTCAATTATTCGGCGATGCACTATTACAAATACTGAGGGAGTTGGATGTCGTCTGTTTGGAAATCTTCGTGCGTATTCTCTGGCTGCTTCTGCTGTGTTTCCATTTACAAAGCCATACACAAAATGAATATCCGCTAATTCTTGATTGGAGAATAAAAATGGCATTTTTATAAAACTTACAAAAAAAAACAGGTAAAAGAAACTAAATTTCGTGCATTCACAATTGCAAAAAAACGTTTCAGGTTTCAACAGACAACAAAACTAACTGTCAACTAATTGACGTTTAACCTTATTCTGCTTTCAATTTCAAAAATATTTGCAGGCACAGCCTACTTCTAAAAATTATCGAGATACTGACTTTTAACGTTATTTTATCATAAATAATTAAAAATGCATCGAACCTCAAAAATCGAAATATCTCAAAAACGGCTAACTATAACGAAAATTCACAAGAGAGCTTTTTTATGTTGAAAAGTGCGAAGAATCAGTTTTTCTATTCAAAAAGCAAAAAATTGCACTAACAAAAAATTTTCGGTCATTTCAATACACTACAGGTACAGTAGAGAGCGCCCTCTAGCGGCTACAGTAAAACTATGCCCATGGTTCGTTTTGGCGTACCAAAAAACCCTTGTATACCTACCCATTTTCACTGTTATACATCAAATATTGTTCGAAATATTTAAAAAAAAACTATTTTAGAAAGTAAATTTAAACACCCTGTATTTCGGAAGCCACGCATTTTTCGACCCATGTTTATATAGACTTTATGCATTAATTTTAAAAGTTCTATCGAATCTTAAAGCTATGCAACAATAAACTGAAACACCCTGTATAACAAATCAATAAATGGATCAAGTTAGTCAAATAGGGACATACGAAGTCGTTAGTCCCCACTCATTTTGTCCTACTGACAGTATCGACCATCTGGCAACGTTGCTTTGACTAGCATCGTCACTCGCCAGCCACCCGATGCACGAGACAGAGAGATAGCAAACGTATGGAGAAATCTATGATTTGTGAAATATGTGATATGTCGAAGGTGTAGAATCACCGAGGATGGAACTGTATGAATAAACTAACGTCTGGCAACTGAAATATACCCTCCCCACCTGCTACAACTGAAAATTTTTACCACCTCCAATTTTTTTCAGAAAATTATCAGGAGCCTCTGAAACATCGGAAATAGTATGAGCGTTTTTTGTTTTTCTCGTTTTCCTGCCGTTAGCTCGTCAACCACAGAAACTAAAAAGTTTTTTTGTCCTTGGCATAGCAGTAACCTACGTGATATAACATCCGGAAAACATATATCACTTCCAAGGGCGTAGGAAGTAAAAGAATTTATTGCTGTTTGAGATGCGTAACGGAAACCATTAATAAGACGAAAAATTTTTAATGGGCGGTAACGATTTGGGAAAAAAGATGTAAGGTAACTTACCTATTTAGTACGAGGGATGTCTTTTAAGTTTTGCGTATAGAAACATAGTAGGCCGCGCGGATCGAACGTCAGTACTGACTCTTAACCTCACTCTTTAGTAAACTTAAATTCAAAGTTTCACAACAATATGTGCAGTGTTCTCACTACAGTGAATTTTTAAGTGTCACCAAGTCATTAGAAAAATGGAACTCAACCGAGAACATTTTCGCGACATGACTTATTACAACCTTCAGATACAATTATCGCAACAAGAATGCCTTCGACACAAAGCGCCACATCAGTCGACAATTTCCCGTTGGTATGGAGAATTCAAACGTGGACGGGTGAGTCTTAGCGACTATCCCAGGGTGGGTGCACCAAAAACGGCAGAAGATCTCAAAGACCTCAATTCAAAAAATTTTACATGAAGAATTAGGAGTAAGAAAATTAGTTTCTCGTTGGATACCCCACCTGTTGACTGAAGAGCAGAAAGCAGCCAGGGTTAAATGGTGTCAAAAAACGCTTGACCGTTTCAATTCCGGAAACTCAAAAAATATGTACAGCATTGTTAATGGTGATGAATCGTGGATTTACTGTTATGAACCAGAAAATAAACGACAGTCGGCTGTTTGGGTGTTCCAAGGTGAAAAGCGGGTCATATTGCAACAATTCCTCTTAACGATTGGTATACCACCATTTGTTTGCAAAAAGACAACATCGAAAAATCAACCCCGAAAGAAGAATCATCCTCCACCAAGACAATGCAAGCTCGCACACAGCCCAAAGAACAAGGCAGTATTTAACGGAAGAAAGCGTGGAATTATTGGACCATCCTCCATATAGTCCCGATCTAAGTCCTAACGATTTCTTTACTTTACCCAAAATTAAAAACAGACTGCGTGGTCAAAGGTTCCAGTCACCAGAAGGAGCAGTTGACGCATTCAAAGATGCCGTTTTGGATCTGCCAGCAAACGAGTGTTTCGAAAATTGGTTCGAGCGCATGCAGATGTGTATTAATCTTCGTGGAGAATACTTCGAAAAACAATAAAGCCATTTAAAACTACCTACCGTGTTGTTTTATTTCCATATGCAAAACTTAAAAGACATACCTCGTATCTTACGCTGAGAAGGCTTCTTAAGAAGACGTGCACAAAGGCTACTTGGTTGATATTCCATTCTAGTTATATATTTTATATTTGAACACTGATCAGAAGAATCCTCAAAAGCTACGACATCACTTTTAACTACTTCGTTCTCAAGAGCGTCAAATTGGAAACAACTAATCTGACACTCGCCTAGAGTTGAGAGGTTTGAACTACGTGCCTACAAAATGAAACGACTTATCATCAAGAGTTAAAGGATATCCGTTTATTAAAATTCCCAAGATAAAAAATGAAAAGGTTTACTCAATAAAGAAAATACTGGGTTGTCTAGATGAGTCGCTCTGTCTGCCAAATGAATAACTACCAGGGATGAAATTGAACTGATTTGTGATAGTTAATTCAAACTTCAATTCAAAGAATTAGCTCATCGTATGTTGGGGAATAACTAGAGATATAAATTAGACAGGTTGTATAAAATCAAGACAGGTTGGGGTAGTTCCAAAAGGACGTGAACGTGATCAATAACGAAATCCAATTTATGTTACCAAAATTCTAAACAGCATCTGTATGAAAATAGAGAATTTAAGCGTCAATGAACAGAAAACCTACGAAATATTTTCATTTGAGGCTTTAACTCAGAAATGAGTGCCTGCTAATCCCGGGCGATCCAGTTGGATCCAGAGATCAGACACATAGATGGTCATTCATTCATTGGTGACGCATTTGAACGGGATATACGAGTTTTTAGAATCTGTACAATCAGATCAACAAATGATTTTCTCCATATTATTTGAAGATCTACTCTATCAGACACCTGCCAATTCGGCAGATGGGAGAAATCAACCCTAAAAAAACCTCTTCCGGCTGAAATTTACCTGTTGTTTTGAATTTCTATTACAGTTGAATATTCCTTTTCATAACATCCAATTTATCATATTCATACCTCTATAATCAAACAAATATTAGCGTTCTACGAACACCCTTTTTATTTAAGTTTCTGTGCCCCAATGCGCCCATTCTTAGAATAAAGTTTCCGTTGGAAAGTTGTGCACTTTATGCTGCCTAATATACTAAGTGACATATAAATCCGAACACCCAGTTTAAATGGTTTTATTTTAATAAAATTATGTATAAGTACTTAATGAAGCATAATAAGTAAATGATAAAAATTTCAAAATGATTGCACTGCTTTAAAGCCCTTTGACCTTTAATAATGCGTGGATGCACCCTGATGTGCTACGCATTCTCCAACGCGCCTAGGCATGCTTCTGATCAGGTGGTCAATGTCCTCCTGTGGTATCTCATTCCAGGCAACCACCAACTCCTCTCGAAGTGCTTCTAGAGTCTGAAGAGAACGTTGCAAATTGAGCAATCCCCTACCCATCATATCCCACACGTGCTCAATTGAGGATAAGTCGGGAGATCTTGGTGGCCATGGTAACAATGTGACATCATTATGTTGAAAGAAGTCTATTGTGACTCTTGCAACATGTGGTCGGGCATAATCTTGTTGGAAAGTTGGATCTGCCAGGGTGTCAAGATAGGGTAAAAGATGGGGTTCTAGAACTTCGTGGATATAACGCTGCGCGTTCATGTTACCTCTGATGGAGATTAAAGGTGACCTGGAACCATAAGCTATAGCACCCCAACAGTGTGATGAACATGTCTTTCAACAAAAAACTGTGGATTCCTCCTTTCACCACGTCGCCTTCTAACCCTGGCACGACCATCGTGCATGCCTAAACAAAATCGAGACTCGTCACTAAAGACAATACTGTTCCATTCCTGATCCCAGAGTGACTGTTGTCTACACCACTCAAGGCGATTACGTCGGTGTTCTCGAGTTAAAGGGAGGACCCAGTGTGGCCGGTATGAAAACAAGCCAAAACTTCTCATTCGTCGGTAAACACTTCGCATGCCAATAGGTCTTCCGTGTTCTGCAAACCGTTCATTTGCAATGGACCTGGTAGTGGAGAAACGGTCCCTTAAGGCCAATAATCTTAGGCGGCGATCTTCAGGGTCTGTTGTTCTACGGCGGCGTCCAGTGCCCCTTGCTCTTTGCGTACGGCCTTCTCGAAGCCATGCCTGACAACACCTAACCACAGTGTCTACACTTCTTTGCACTCTAACTGCAATTGCCCGAAAAGAAAGTCCAGCTTCCCGAAGTCCCACTATACGGCCCCTATCAAACTCACCAAGTTGACGAAATCGTACAGGTCTCCGTACTCTAGGCATCGTAACCGATCGTAAAGGATGTCAAGAACCAAAATCCGCTAACGTTGATTCTTTACTGCGGCTGAAATATTCATTTGTAGAGCGTTAGTGAATAAAAAAAAGCAGTTTAAAAACCGGAATGTCCAACTGATAAGCCTGAAAATTTTTTCACTTGTTATTTACAGTAAGATAAATACATTCACCAACTTTTATTAAAATAAAACCATTTAAACTGGGTGTTCGGATTTATATGTCACTTAGTATATTTCCTTAGAATGCACATGTAACAAAATAGATTTTTTAACTAATTTGGTACGAGACATTTATTGATTGCTTTCAATTATTTTATCCATATTTGTCTAGAAATGTTTCCTTAATGACACTCATCTCCCCTACATGCCAGTCGTTTATATTTGAAGCTTCCTGCTTAAGACCTAAATTCATCACACTTGTAGATTATTAATCACTATGAAATAGTCAGGTCGATCATTCCAAAACTCAAAATTCACCTACTAAATACGCGAAAAAGAGTAAAACAACAAATTTCATTTTCGATAGTCTAGAAATACTAGAGCCTTTGTATCGAGCAGTTCTCGATGTATAGGCAACGTATTAAGGAAGTATCATCGATTAACCAGATTGATATCCTGTGTAAAACAGGGTGTCCTAAAAGTTGGGACTTTCCTTTTCAAAAATAAGTACGTTTGATATCACAAAGCTAATGCGCGGTAAACCGTCAGCGAAAACGCGGACAAGTATACTTTATCTGAAGTCACTTGAAACACTGTGAAATACCGGGTGCGTTTTATATATCTATATTTAACACGCTCTGTTGCTGCAAAAATCGCCAAATTTCGCAGCAAATATCCCCACCGGTCCACGTGGAGTAAAGCACGCCTATGCGTGGACATAGCCAATGAGAAAGCGTGTATTTCAGAGCTCGAAACAAGTGCAGGTGGCTACTGAAAATTGAAACAGTTTAGCCAGTGCCGTGTAGCGGTGAATAAACGTGTTTTCTTTAGTCTGTCCGTGTTTTTTCATAGATTTTATTAGTTTGTGTGTTTTTGACTTTTGAATACTCAGTTTACTTGTTGATTTAATTGTTGTGTTGATTGTTCTTGTGTGTCCTAAATATGGCTCTTTGGAGACCTTGGGAAAATGCTCCAAGCCACGAGGAGATGGTTGATGAACCTGTGCAGGCAGAATTCTTTCATAAAGATTTAGAGGAACAGACCCAAAGAGTAATCCTAAATATGTATGATTGTCTGAAAAACGAAAATCCAGATTCCTCGCAAAATCAAATTTTAAACAGAATTTGTATCCTGACAAAAATCAGTCGGTCTACCATTTATCGGGTTATAAAAAGAGGAGATGTAGTCAACCATTCCTTCCACAGAAAGCGCATAGGGCAAAAATTAAAAAGAATAGAAGTGGGTTTTCAGGAAGATATTCGTCGTATAATATACGGATTTTATAAAGAAAATTTGGTGCCCACGTTGGAAATGATACGGGATAAATTAAAAGATTATCCTGAAGATTTTTATAATTACAAATGCTTAGACTCACTGCACTGTATTGTAAAACTGTGTGGTTTTCAATACAAAAAATTAGATAAAAGAATGGTGATTATGGAGTCGTCTCGAATCGTTGAATTGCACCAAGAATTTTTGCACAAAGTTAAAATCTATAGAGAGCAGAAAAGAAATCTGATTTACCTGGATGAAACGTGGCATGATACCCATGATGTTGTGCAGTACGGCTGGGTTGATGACAGCAACAAGTGCATTTTAAATGCACCATGCAACCGTGGAAAACGAATCATTATTCTCCATGCTGGCAGTAGAAATGGATTTATACCTAATGCCTTGCTGTTATCTGCCAAAAATATCAAAGAATCATGTGCCGACTATCATGAGGACATGACCTCCGACTTATTTGAAAAGTGGATAGAGCAGCAGTTAATACCAAACATTTCCCCAAATTCAGTGATTATTATGGACAATGCGCCATACCATTCCCGAGAGAAAAACAAAATTCCGAATACAGGCACAAAAAAACAAGACATTATTGATTTTATGAAAGATAAGGGAATGGAAATACCACAAAAATCAACCAAAGCCATATTATTGGATCTTATTAAAAGACAAAAATTTGAAAGAGTATGTTGTTGACAATCTGCTTCAGCAAAATGGCCATGAAGTATTACGTCTACCTCCCTATTACTGCATTTTTAACCCGATTGAGTTGGTCTGGGCTGCTTTAAAAAAAAAGTCAGAAAACATGAGCAGACCCCTCAATTAAGTGAATCGCTATTGGCCACAATAAGAGATGCAGTATCTCATATTGCTGCCACAGACCTATGGAAGCAGTGTTCTAGGCATATTATTGAAAAAGAAAATGAATATTGTGTTTTGCCTCCTGTAAATCCGCACGCCTATGATACGTCATGAAATTACAAAGGACGCGCCGACCAAAGGTTTTTATGCTATTTCAACTGACTTCAGATATACCTTACTTACATAATAAAACTTCCGTTTCTCCGACCACACTGGTCAATTTTGGTAATAGATGGCACTTTGTGCTGTTTTGTTTCAAGTACCTACATTTCTTTTAAATATAAAAAATTCTCGCAAGCAAGTTATAGAACTATTGCCAAGTGAAAAAACTGGAATGTATTCTCTTAGAGAATCACTGGCCATTTATAAAAAAAAGTTCATCATTCACATGAGCTGAAAAAAAACAGGAAAAAATAGGTGATTTGTGCTGTTTTTGTGAACCAAGGGCAAATTTGTAAATATTTACAAAATTTCTAGTGTTGAGCGGGAATTTTACAGCTTCATATTCCCATACTAAGTCTGTAAAGTTTCACTTCGGTCTACCTAGAAATGTTTTCCTTCTTCTTGGTGTGAAAAAATAAATGATCTAGAAGCTATCAAATGGACAACAGGTTTTTTGAGGTTTATCCTCATTTTTCTTACAAAAAGCTTCTAATTTATTAGAAAAATCTTTCTCAAAAATGTTGATATCTCGTGATAAAACTGTGTAAAAAGCTCAAGAAGATTTTTTTATTTTAAAGTTTTTAGCAGCAATAAGCGTGATCAGTATTTACAATTTATCACTTGGTTGTCAAAAAAAAGACCCCTTTTCTCTCTTATTTCAGCCCATATGAATGGTTAAAAAAATGTTTTCCATAAATAATCATTGATCCTTTTAGATAATCCATTTCATCTTTTGAAACCATACTTAGATTTTCTGTAGATTGATTGGTTCCAGAGCTATCGACGATACAAGCCAAAATTGTTCTGTCTCATTAAAAATTCAGTATCTCAGCAAAACATGGTCGTATCGAGGTTTTGAAAGAATCAAATTGAAGCTAAATAAATGAACTGTTGATTACATGCAATGGTTTAGCGAAAAAATCGTTTTACAAGTCCGTGGATTGAAAAAGAGATATAGAAAAATTTGCAATTGTTTTTCTTCACACTTTTTCCTGTAATTGCCTAAAACCTACAGCTTCAAAAACGTTTGTCATTGAATACTCAAAAGCTAGACTATTTAAGCTTCAAAATGCTCCTTTTAGAACCTCAATAGAACTATTTTTACTGAGATACATAATGATTAAAAATTTGCAATTTTTATTTGATCCCTTAATTTTTTGCATTAGTGTATATTGTGATATACAGCAGCTCGCTGACGTACTAACTTGTATGACGTTTAGGCAACACGTACAACTACAAAACGAGCTCACAACTAGTGGCCATCAGCTAGTGCTAAGTTAACATCTTGTAAAAAGACCTGCATAATGTCATAACAAACCAATATAATGTCAACAAAAAATCGACATAATATCACTTTTCAAGATGCGTAATACCCGTGCCGCTGAGGAAGTGATTTAGGACAGACGTTCGAAGATTTCAAGTGTTTTGTTTATGTTGAAAACAATCTTCGTGGCTGATATTCAACAAATAAGATAGCAGTCTCCAAACCCGTACACTCTAAGTAAAGCATGGGCGCCCGTATGGAGATGCCGTAGGGTAGAAACAATACAAAAAGTTTTGGGGACACTTTCACAAAAATTTAAGAGTTGATGGTCGGTACCCCTTTCCCCCGTGCAGGCGTCCATGAGTGAAAAACACCTATTATCAAAATGCATGGGATTTCAACATATCTAAAAATCACCTCTGACCTAAGGGTTCTGAGATAGACGAGTCCCATGAAAAAAGCCTTGAAACGTAACTCAGTTTAGGGTAATACAGCCATCGTATGCAAACGTTTTCATAGAAACACGGTTTTCCCAAAAAAAAATTGCATAGTAATGCTTATAAGTAATCTCGTTAAAGCTTACAAGGTGCACGTAGTTACGTGCAATTACAGTGTTTGCAATTAAACTGCTGAAAAAGCATAAAATCATCGATATTTTCAGGTATGTGCTAACTAGATTTATTATCAGAATTCATGTTTACTGGGTGTCTTAGGTCGTGGTTATTATCTACATCTTCTAGAAAATAGAGATAAAATGAAAACTCACGAAAAAATGTGGTACATTCATGGTCGCGCGTTACAATGATATACTTTCCAAGATTCATAGAAATTGAAATTGTCAACCTTGTCCAACTTTTAATCTAAACAGTGTAACTTGGATAAAAAAAGTATGAAAGACAAGATTGTTTATCAAAATAAGACAAAACAAAGTGCCATATCACCAGAATCGAACACTGCAAAGACGGAAACAGCAACTGTATCCCAGTTCACACCGTCAGCAATGGTACCACTGCGACCGCTAGATGTCGTCGGTTCTGGAGCTATAGTAGATACGGTCTACTCGCCATTGAACAAATTTATAATATAGCTTTCGTTCGTCTGACCACAGATGGTCAACCATGGACTGATGTTTCATGCTATTTGGCAACTCCTCAGTATGGTCTAGGCTCGGTCTCAGTGTGGTCGATTCTGTAACAGTTAGCAGTTTATGCTTATTTCGATATACCTTAAACTTTGGATAGAGGACAATTTCCCAGATTTCGTTCGTTATCCTATCAGAAACCAAGCCTAGACTGGGCTGCTGAGTTGTCAAATAGCACGAAACAGATGTCCATGGTAGGCCGTCTGTGGTCGGTTACAAGATAGTTTGCTCTGACTTTAATTCTCAATCTATAATAATGTTGCCAAATCGTCCAAAATCTGGACAACTGGCTTCTCTATTCGTCATTGTCCGTTGAGCAATTCGTATATCGTTGCTCTTGGTTAAAATTTTTTATTACTTACTTGGTTCAATAATCAGTTGAAAAAAATGTTTCAAAAATGTGTGCCAAGTAAATTTATATACCCACGTGGAATATTTAAAAATGGTAAAGTTCAGTTACACTTATGAAAAAAATGGTATGTTTAAATATTAGTACTAATTGTTATAACTACATCAAATTTCAAAAATACTAGAATCTATAATTTTTATTATTGTGGTTACTTACCTATTAAATTATGTTTAAGTATATTGCGGAGTTAAATGATATAATAATAATAAATTTTCCATAAAGTACAGTTCCAAATATTATTGCATGCACGGGCATAACAATGACAAATAAAAGTAATGTCACAGAAGAAAAAGCTTGTGCGTGACTATCCTATTTTTGTCATTTAAATACACGCAGTTATGTAGTTTAACAGTAGATTTGATAACACACTACGTAGTTACGCACTGATAAACTTAGGTGATTATATAGTCACTGGCGGAAAACGACAAAAAAACTTGTGAATAGACGATGCCACTGGTAGTTTAATTAACTATAATCAATTATAAAAGTAAATATAACAGACGAACATATTCAGACATAACTAACACATTAAAAAGAAGTATTGAGCTTAGCTACACTAAAAATATACATACACGTGTGTCAGGCATAAATAGATTAAAAGCAAATATCAAAATTAGTAAGAACAAAATAAAATCTGAATAATATAACACCGACATTGGTTACAAGTTGGGGTTGTGAATAGTGGCAAAATTGGCAAGATTAAAGCAAAATAGAGTAAAACTAAAACCAAAAACACTTGTAAAAATCAGTGTTCATAATACGGGTCATGAATATAATAGGGTAATATATATATATATATATATATATATATATACAGTGAAAGCTCCCATAAGCGAACACTCACGGTTCCGTAACTTTTGTCCGCTTATGGGAAGTGTCCGTTTAAAAGAGAGTATGTAAGTATAGAGTATAAATAACGGGGTATATAATCATGAGGAAATGAGGTATTATAATCATGAGAAAAATGAAACAGAAACTCGCCACATTTTTAAAGTATGTATTTATGCTATATATCTATATAATATATGTACATATACGCATACAAAAACATAAATGCTTCAATACATGGTACGAGAATTTAAAAAAAACATTATTCTTTAGCTTGTTGAAAAAAGTTTAAAATGTTTGTCTGACGAAATTTCACCATCTTTTGCTGAAGGAGACAATTTTCGTAATAACTTTCTAAATTTTTCAAATGTTGAAATGCAGTGAAATCATCTTTAGCAAATTTTTTCAATATAGAAATATGATTTAGAGCTTCCCCATATGAATTTATCGTTTTTGAACCGCTTAGTGAGTCCACCAGTTCCACTTCTTCTTCTGAGTCGTTTGGACTACCATATTCAAGTTGGCCTGGGCTTTCTACATCCAAATTCGAAAAGTTGCCAATGGCATTTTCTTCTGTTGTTATGTTATTGTCTATGGCCAGGGAAATCATCTACTTTCTGGGGATCTGCTACTCCATGTTTGGCATGTCGCAGTAACTGAGCAAGTGTCGCTAATGGCAGATCGTCTTCAGCATCGCAATAATTTTGCTCAGCAAATTCTGAGCTACATTCACTTTTTCTGAATCCAGCTTTGCCAAAACAGTTTTTAATTGTAGAGGAATTTACTTTATTCCATGCTGTTTTTATAAAATACAAGCTTCTAACACATTGATAGACTTTGTAAGCTCAGATAAGCTTTGACCATCGTCAATTTTTGTTAAAATATGTTTTAAAATCAAGTGCCGATAATAAAATTTAAAGTTCTGTATGACACCTTGATCCATGGGCTGACAAACAGAAGTTGTGTTTGGCGGTAAAAATATAATTTTCACATTTTTCATTTTCATATCACGAGGATGAGAGCATGCATTGTCTAAAAATAAAAGAACTTGCCTTTTTTGGATTCTCATTTTCCGGTCGAATTCGACTAACCACTCAGACATGATTTCTCGGGTCATCCATGCCTTTTTGTTGGATTTCCAAGTCGCTGGTAGATCCTTAATAGCAACGTTTTTTAAAGCACGGGGACGAGCCGCTTTCCCGATCACAATCAAATCGCATTTTTCACCGGCCATATTTGCACAGAATAAAATGGTTAGTCTATCTTTAGACAACTTTCCACCCACACATGTTTCTCCTTTAAAGGACAGAGTTTTGTCGGGCAATGCGCGAAAAAAAAGTCCACTCTCATCTGCGTTGTACACATCTTCTGGTTGGACGGAAGTTTCTCCAAAAATTGTGATACATCAACTTGATCTACTGCAGCAGCTTCGCCAGATATGCATTTGAAACTCACACTATGTCTCTTGCGCCACTTTTGCAGCCACCCGTCGGACGCACTGAAATTATTATAGCCCAAAGTAGTGGCGATTTCTTTAGCTTTCATTTTCACTAACGGCCCTGAGATTGGAATGTTCTAACTTCTAGCTTTCACAAACCACTCAAAACATGTTTTGTCTATAGCAAAACCTTCCTTTTTTAAAAAATCCTTCTTTTGATTTATATTAGTTCCTGATTGCCATTTACTCCTGATATCTTCCTTATTTTTGGCAATTTCAGCTGCTTGCGTTTTCCCAATATTAAACCTCTTTGCCAAATGACGAACTGAAACACTTTCTCTGTCTAATACGTTAACAACTTCCATCTTTTCCTTTAACGAGAGCATCCTTTTTTTTGGTGCCATTTTACAGTTACAATAATAAAATACGTAACTCAATCAACTACGAATTTGCCTGAACTGAAGACAAGCCACAAGATTACATACAGGCTACCCAACGAAATGCGTAAATGGGGAATCACCTAATATAAATCGGGGAATTACCGAATTTTATGTATGGAGATATGTGCATTGCAATAAGCGGAACTAAAAAATCTTCCGGGTATTAGAGTTTCGCGTCCGCTTATGGGAGATTTTTTGATCACATACAGGAAAATCTAGTGTCCGCGTCCGTTTATAAGAGCGTCCGTTTATCGGAATGCGTTTAACATTGAAAATTGATGGCTGAAATTCGGTTCCAGGAACTTTGTCCGGTTAAAAGAGATGTCCGCTTATAGGAGCTGTCCGCAATGAGAGCTTTCACTGTATATATATATATATATATATATACATATTGAGACGTGGTCATTGCCGTTTAGACCAGTTAGAAAAATAAAGCTTCCGCCTTTTGTTGGGTACTTTGACAAAAATTAAGCAAAGAGGACTCTTTATACTTTATTAATCTCTAGCTTTCAATGGACTTTGCCATCTTCATCGGGAGCTGCAATAACATTGAGAAAAAATAGCAACTATTGTGCAAAATGATTATAAATTAACTTACAGTTATATATCAGATTGATGCTAAATGTTATTAAAGTTTTGATTGAGGGAAACACCCAGTAACTGTGAATGCTGGATACATGGTACATTCGTCAAAATTAATATAAACTACACACAGCTGTATGTCAGGAACAAATTAAAATGGATTAAAATATTTAAAACAAAAGTTAAAATTACATCTTGAACCACCAGATGCTGCATATAATATTATTAAATCGTGAAAAGAAATTATTAGAATTTGAGTGGATAATAATTTGTTTTCACGATTTAATAATAGTTAATTTAATTTCCCATCAATTAAAATATAGTTAATTCAACTGCCTGGTCGGTCTAACAATTTCTTACATAACATTCTGAAAATCACATCATCTGAAGTGATTTGGCAACGTTGGTCACACGCCCACAATTCGTTCCATCTTTCTACACAGACATTGACAACCTTCGGCCTTCTGTCAAAGGGTTCATCTCACTCATTATTCCATGACCACCGTTTTGTGCAATCATCAAATGGCTTCACGATGTAATGCTTTCATGTTTTTTAAATAATTTTTAATCTGTTTTTAACTTGTTCTTGGCATATTTTATATAATTTTGACCATTGTACCATCTATCCAGCTTTCACCATGTTACTGGACGTTTCCCTCATCCTATACGTAAACAACAATTAGCAACATCCTCACATACTACTGTAAGTTAAGTCAATTTAAATTCATTTTACACCATTGTTGCTACTGTTATCATTGTAATTGCAGCTCCTGATGATGATGGCAAAGTCCATTGAAAGTTAGAGAGAATTAAAAAAGTATAAAGAGTCCTCTTTGCTTAAATTTTGTCGAAGTACCCAACAAAAGGCGGAAGCTTTAATTTTTCACCTAACTGGTCTAGACGACAATGACCACGTCTCAATATATATATATATATATATATAAAATATAACAGCTTCCTTAGTGACTAGTTAGTGACTGCATTTAGGTTACGAACATGTACATTGTTTTGCCTTATATAAATCATGGATGATTCTCCTGGGTACACCCTTCACCCATACTGAAATTCTTTTTTTGAACAGACCAACGTTTTGTAGTAATTTATATTCGGAGATTATGACTTCACATTTTTTTTAAATACCCCTCCAAACCGGTGAGTTACGTTCATATCTCGTTGTAGCAGGTTTGAGGTTGGTTATACTCCTTTGGCAAGCGATAAGGGCGACATGATCGGATTGTCGGGGCCAACCGACCCCTACCTTCCGTTACGTTATTTATTTATTTATGATTTGTCATGCTGTACTCGACCGCAGAGCGTAGGAACTGGGGGGCACACAGCCCCTCTAAGGTACACAGCCCTTTCCGAATATATCTATAGCCGAACATAGCTTACGATTTAAGCAGACAGCAGAGGGTTCAACACAGGATTTAAGCACATAGCGGCCAATGGTGATGCCCAGGTGTATGGACAGATTGTAACAAAACGCAGTCCAGAATCCAAGATATCACGCTGCCGTGTCAATACCCAAAGGCATCGACGCCAGTTCTAATTCAGAGAACACCGACCAGCATGAGAACTTCAAAATAACAATCCCTATACACATGCTGCCATGAGATACCTTCAGCCTCCAGCGATTGCCAAGAGAGAAAGATAATCGGTCATTTAGACCTATACTATAACTATCTAAAACTGTAATGACTCATCGATGTTCACGTGCACATCACTTAACTACCAGTAGTCGGCTGTTCATAGGCGGGGTATGAATGTTTAACAGATTTGTCACATGCTTAATAAAGAGTGGTTTGAAACATATTGTAAGTCAAAAATTTAGCATGCCTTGTCTTCGAAAACCCGTCGGCTCAAGTCAACACCCAAGGCGCTCCGATGTTGCCATTGGCAGCGGAGGCTGAGTATTAACTGACATAACTATCTGAACCCAGCAACCTCCAGAAACTGGAGGCATCACGCAGTTCATTTCCCAATCCTTATCGGCAATTATTGAGCCCGTAAGCAATTAATCGAAATATAGATATGTTACAGATAATCTGTACAATTCAGGTATTCTACAAAACCTAGGCAATATATAGAATACCTGGGTTGCCCAGGCAATGTATGAAATATTATGAATATTATTATTATTATTTAGGCAGCAGCGGTGGCCGCAGTAGTAGACTCTTGGGTCTCCTGATCAGTCACCGTGCGCTGTGCGGGTTCGAGTCCCGTCCCATTTTTCTCTTGGCTATGGATGTTGTGATTGTCCGTAGGTTGTAGACGGTCTCTGACTGTCGAACGCGGAGGTACCACCCGGCGGATCTCGTAGGCGGAGCCAGAATGTGTGCATGCTGCATGGACACGTGTTCTCTCGCCAGAGTCCGTGTGGCGTTCCCCCTTTCCCCTGTATCCCCCTATAGCCCCACGGTACCCAATGGGTGCTTAGACCTTAGGCCTTCGTGGTAGTTGAACTATACAAAAAAAATCCATTACATACTTTACCTAGGTAATGAATACAATTCCTAGCGATTGTATAGAGTACTGCTGTTCCACTGGCAATGTGTAAAATAATTGGATCTTGGTCTAAATGTATCAATGTTAACAGGCATACCCATAAAATGACGGGCAAATGAAACAAGTTATATTATTTATAATCAGCTTTCTTAAAATTAACAACTAGAGTCCTTCTCAAAAATAAGCTTTATTAAAAGGGTAGAAGAAAAGCACCTCTCTGTTACTACAGTAAAATTGAGGTGAAACTAAAAATTATTCTAGATATAAATAACATAATGTAATGTTCTTTGCTCACAAGAAAGCATTTCGTTTATTGCCTGCCTGTCGGTACGTACAACCCGTTCCTTACTCTCGTCTTTTACATACATTACCGGCTGAGCATTTGGTATTGTATAGAATACCTAGGCAAAGTGTAGAACAAATAATATTTCATACATTACCTATACGGATTAGGTATTCTATACATTACCAAGGTATTGTATAGAATACCGGATTATACAGATTGCCGGTAACAGATATATGATTAAAGCATCTTTATAAATATGGCTTACGACATTCATGATCATAACACTGTTACGGTTTCATCCATGCAGTACAGTAGAATAAAGGAAATACTCAGTGGTTGATCACCTTTCAGGTAATCAAAACACTATATCCAATAAATAGCGCAATAACACTAATTAGGTACACAACGCGCACTACTCGTATGCTACATGGTTGGGCTCGGGTTGGAATATTTCGTATGCTTATACTAGTTTTAATATTATATACCAAGTGACATATAATAATGTGTGGATGCACCCTGATGTGCTACGCATTCTCCAACGCGCCTAGACGTGCTTCTGATCAGGTGGTCAATGTCCTCCTGTGGTATCTCATTCCAGGCAACCACCAACTCCTCTCGAAGTGCTTCTAGAGTCTGAGGAGGACGTTGCAAATTGAGCAATCTCCTACCCATCATATCCCACACGTGCTCAATTGGGGATAAGTCGGGAGATCTTGGTGGCCATGGTAACAATGTGACATCATTATGTTGAAAGAAGTCTATTGTGACTCATGCAACATGTGGTCGGGCATTATCTTGTTGGAAAATTGGATCTGCCAGGGTGTCAAGATAGGGTAAAAGATGGGGTTCTAGAACTTCGTGGATATAACGCTGCGCGTTCATGTTATCTCTGATGAAGATTAAATGTGACCTGGAACCATAAGCTATAGCACAACAAACCATAACTCCAACAGTGTGATGAACATCTTTCAACAGAAAACTGAGGATTCCTCCTTTCACCACGTCGCCTTCTAACCCTGGCACGACCATCGTGCATGCCTAAACAAAATCGAGACTCGTCACTAAAGACAATACTGTTCTATTCCTGATCCCAGAGTGACCGTTGTCTGCACCACTCAAAGCGATTACGTCGGTGTTCTCGAGTTAAAGGGAGGACCCAGTGTGGCCGGTATGAAAACAAGCCAAAACTTCTCATTCGTCAGTAAACACTTCGCATGCCAATAGGTCTTCCGTGTTCTGCAAACCATTCATTTGCAATGGACCTGGTAGTGGAGAAACGGTCCCTTAAGGCCAATAATCTTAGGCGGCGATCTTCACGGTATGTTGTTCTACGGCGGCGTCCAGTGCCCCTTGCTCTTTGCGTACGGCCTTCTCGAAGCCATGCCTGACAACACCTAACCACAGTGTCTACACTTCTTTGCACTCTAACTGCAATTGCCCGAAAAGAAAGTCCAGCTTCCCGAAGTCCCACTATACGGCCCCTATCAAACTCACTAAGTTGACGAAATCGTACAGGTCTCCGTACTCTAGGCATCGTAACCGATCGTAAAGGATGTCAAGAACCAAAATCCGCCAACGTTGATTCTTTACTGCTGCTGAAATATTCATTTTTAGAGCGTTAGTGAATTATAAAAAAAAAGCAGTATAAAAACCGGAATGTCCAACTGATAAGGCTGAAAATTTTTTCACTTGTTATTTACAGTAAGATAAATACATTCACCAACTTTTATTAAAATAAAACCATTTAAACTGGGTGTTCGGATTTATATGCCACTTAGTATACATAGGCTACACCTAAGACTAGCCAACTGCTTAGGGCTACACCAATGGTCGTATTTCATGAAATTGCCAACTAAATTTGACCATATCGTTCGTCGTCAAAGCTTAACGATTCCATGATTGACGATCTCGACGTTCATAGCATATTTAATAAATATCCAGAATATGTTACGAACTTGTTTATTGCTCTTTAAGTACAACACCCATTTTGATTAAAACTAGTCATTTTAAGAAATTAAAATAAAATAATATTATTAAAGAATTCTCAACTTAAACAACATATCAGATATCACAAATTAACTTATTACCTTGCATGGTCGCCCTACTCTGCTTTATTTGTCGTATAACCTATAAAAATGAAATAAAAATTGCGATTTATTTTACATACGTACAATTACAATAGGGCCGTATCGTCAGTCGTTCTTATAGTTTATTCACTGAAGCAGTTACGTCATGTTTAGTAAATTTAAATTCCAACCATAATAAATCCTAAATTGGTACGTATAGTTTGAATTTCCCGGGTACATTTATGTTCGTAACAGTTTTCTGTGTTGTGACATTGTCGCAAAGCTTGTCAGTTAATTCCGCTAACGGCTGTTTATTTGTGGTTCATTTTCGTTCGTTTTCCCTCCATATTTGTGTTATTTTATTAAAACAGTTATTTCCAAAATTTTGAGGTGTCCTTTTAAGCATTTTTCTAAAATGCCGAAACGTCTGGGTCGACAAGCGAAAGAATTCGTCATTTCTTTAACTAAATATTTTGAGACTGGACGAGATTATGCCTTTACAGTCCGTAAGCGAGACATTAGGTATTAAATAGAATGTATAATAGCTCTACCGTTTTCAAAACATACGCTACGTAATGTTAGTTGCTGTAATTCATCGAAGACATAGAGCAGAACGTTTAATTAATGTGGCAACCATGTGCGTTACTGACATTATTTGACTTTGTGACGCAACTGTTTTGATTCAACGGATAAACTGTATAATTATAGGAAGTCTTTATGGCCGCCTTGATTTCCATGATCTTTTCTCTCCTTCAAAAAGGCTGGTGTATTTGCAGATGTCTACTGTTCCGTGTCAGTGTCATGTTTTCTTTTTGAATTGTAGGAAATTTCAGGCTGATAAAAGCATAAACAATATGATGCAAATAGATATTTGTGGCATAACCTCACAATAGAGCGCTAATACAGAACAGTAAGAAGCTATAAAAATCAAGGAGGCCATAAAAGTATCCTACAATTGTAGGAACAACTGACGATACGGCCTTTAGGCAATATACAAAAACAATATTTCAGCTAACACACGATTTTGGCTTCCAAAAAATTAAACTTAACGTAATTTAAGAATGAATTACTACCCTGTGAAAGGCGTTCTCAACTTGAATGCGAACATTTCATGAAATGGTCAATTTTACGATATGCCCACGACATATAAAACGCGCTGAGGCGAAATCGACTAGGCTAAATAGAACAATAGAAATGTAAATAAAAGTGCACGATTAGTTCCAATTATAAAATGCCTATTCATGAAGCAGAAAAACCAGCATCAGATGCCGGCTTAATAAACCGAAGAGATGAATTTATTGTGTAATTTTCCAGGGTGAGGGCACGCGGAATTGGCGGGAATGAGATTGATAATCGCAGCAGCTTGATCAACAATCATGACGATCACATCGTTGAACATTGCTGATGGATCAGTTACCAAACAAAAATGGTGAGTGCTATTTTCAACAAATTTTCATGTAACATTTTTAAAAATACTTTTTTGCATTAAATTAACCTTAAGGAGTTCTATGATTACTTGTTGCAAAAACAAGATAATAACAAACTAATTAAACTAAATATTTAAACAGTTAGTAAAGTAAAAGGTCCAATAAAAAATGTTTAAAGTAAATTTTCGGCATTAAATAATATTTTGTTACATGACACCTTTATCCACTTGTCTTCAGTTGTTTCTGAGTAACTGCAAAGCATAGAAGTTTATACAATCTAACACCATTGTGTTACATTCTGTCATGGCTAAATCTATTGATATTTTATCACCCGCTGATATAACAGACGTGCTTGATTGTGTCAGTATTTGCACCGTTTACTTCATTTGTTTAATGGGCAGTTCAGAGTCTTAATCCTTAAGCTTATTACATACTAGTAGACCCCGTTGCGCAGTCTCGAGGCGGTCTCAAGATACGATCTATAGATGGTTTACAGACATCCTTCTTTGTCTTGTCTAGCGTCCATGCGATAATGTGAATTTTTTGGTCTCATGTTCGTTTTCGCAATCAAAGACATTGTTTTGTGTGGAATGGACTGGGATATGTCTCGGGGTCGAAGTACCCAACAAAAGGCGGATATATATATATATATATATATATTGAGACGTGGACATTGCCGTTTAGACCAGTTAGAAAAATAAAGCTTCCGCCTTTTGTTGGGTACTTCGACAAAAATTAAGCAAAGAGGACTCTTTATACTTTATCAATCTCTAGCTTTCAATGGACTTTGCCATCTTCATCGGGAGCTGCAATAACATTGAGAAAAAATAGCAACTATAACTAATTAAACTAAATATTTAAACAGTAGTAAAGTAAAAGGTCCAATAAAAAATGTTTAAAGTAAATTTTCGGCATTAAATAATATTTTGTTACATGACACCTTTATCCACTTGTCTTCAGTTGTTTCTGAGTAACTGCAAAGCATAGAAGTTTATACAATCTAACACCATTGTGTTACATTCTGTCATGGCTATATCTATTGATATTTTTATCACCTGCTGATATAACAGACGTGCTTGATTGTGTCAGTATTTGCACCATTTACTTGATTTGTTTAATGGACAGATCAGAGTCTTAATCCTTAAGCTTATTACATACTAGTAGACCCCGTTGCGCAGTCTCGAGACGGTCTCAAGATACATCTATAGATGGTTTATAGACATCCTTCTTTGTCTTGTCTAGCGTCCATGCGATAATGTGAATTTTTTGGTCTCGTTGATCGTTTTCGCAATCAAAGACATTGTTTTGTGTGGAACGGAGTGGGATATGTCTCGGGGTCCCTCAGAATGTTTTAATATATTTTTTTATCGGTTAGCAGAGCAATGAAGTTTTTTATGTTTGAATCTTTAATATTATTATACTAGTTAATTATAAATGCCACGTACTTATATTGTTCTCATATAATAAAATACTGGCTTTCTGAGGATTTCTTAGCAATTTCCATGTTTTTTTTTCAAGCTGGTCTTGACCAGATGGAACATAATGGATTTAAGGAGCAATCACTGATCAACAGCCAAAAAATACCCTAAATAAAATCAACAAAATATTACTATTTTTAATGTGCTAAAACCGGAATGAAACTTATTTTTTCAATATTACTTCAAGATTTAGAGATACGGTTATTATATGTGTTCGTGCTGTGACAGCGTTAATATACTGTAATTCACAGGAATGTACGTGCTACATTTTTATATTCGGCAAGAAAAGATGATGTAATCGGCATGATTGTGTTACGTTATACATTCGTGTACATTATATTGTTTTATATTAGCCATTTTTTCCTCAGGTGGCTGACAGCGTTCATGCAAGATGTCTTGAAAGTGTTTAAACAATCCAGATCAGTTTTGTTACGTGTGTGGCGATGTGACTTTTGCGTCTCAGAGACGGTCTATTACTCCACCAATAACAAAGGCATATCAGCTTTATTTCGGTTGTAAACTAGGTGATCAAGACAAACAGTGGGCACCCCACATCTGCTGTAATACATGTGCTTCAAGTCTGAGGAGCTGGTTAAATGGCAAAAAACGGTATATGCGCTTTGCTGTCCAATGGTTTGGAGAGAGCCTACAAATCATATTAATGATTGTTACTTTTGCATGGTACCTTGTGTTGGACAAGCCACAGGTATGTCCAAGAAAAAAAAATCGGTTATTAACTACCCAAACATACCATCTGCGATGAGACCTGTGCCTCACAGTGACGAAAATCCCATTCCAAAACCCCCAGAATCCTACACTTGCGAATCACAAAACGAATCAGATCATGGCGAGTGATTCGTCAGGAAGAAGATATGCCATCAACGTCAAGAGATCCTGATTTTATACCGAGCACGTCATGCCACCAGCCGCACAAAATAACACAGTCAGAATTAAATGATCTTGTAAGAGATTTAGAACTTCCAAAATGTAAGGCAGAGTTACTTGGATCAAGACTGCAGCAGTGGAACTTGTTAGAAGACGATGTTTCGGTATGTGTTTTTCGTAAACGCCACAAAAACCATTTTTCAATATGGAGAATAACTTGGTTTTCTGCAGTAACATTAACGGCTTACTGGCGGCTTTAAATATAAACTATAACCCAGAAGAATGGAGATTGTTTATAGACAGTTCAACATTGAGTTTAAAGGCAGTGTTATTGCATATTGGAAATATTTTACCATCTCTTCCTGTAGGGTATGCAGTTCACATGAAAGAATCATATGGCAATATGAAGTACCTATTGACATGCATAAAATACGATGAGCACCAATGGCATATTTGTGGCGATTTGAAAGTTGTTGCACTTTTACTTGGGCTGCAGCTAGGCTACACAAAGTTTTGCTGTTTTTTGTGTGAATGGGACAGTCGGGCAAAGGCACTTCATTACACCAGACAAAACTGGCCTGTTCGTCAATTCCTAGAGCCAGGTCAAAAAAATGTACAGCATATGTTAGTAGATTCGAAAAAAAATTTATTACCACCACTGCATATCAAGTTGGGCCTAATGAAAAACTTTGTCAAGGCATTAGATAGAGATGGGTCAGCTTTTCAATACCTGCGTCAGAAATTTCCAAGACTAAGTGAGGCAAAGGTTAAAGAAGGTATTTTTGTTGGGCCACAGATTCGAAATATTTTGAAGGATACACAGTTTGAAAATACTTTAACAGGTATTGAAAAAACTGCTTGGAATGATTTCCGTCTGGTGGTCACTAATTTCTTGGGAAATAGAAAAGCTGACAACTATAAAACCCTTGTCAAAAATATGCTGTCATCGTATCAAAAGATAGGCTGTAATATGTCTCTTAAGATACATTTTCTACACTCACACCTGGACTTTTTTCCTGACAATTGCGGAGCCGTAAGTGATGAGCACGGCGAACGTTTTTATCAGGATATTTCAACAATGGAAAAAAGGTACCAGGGAAAGTGGAATCCTTCCATGCTTGCAGACTACTGTTGGACTCTTGGTAGAGATGCTCCAGAAACGATCCATAAAAGAACAGCAAAAAGACAGCGCATATAGTGATTCTTATAAGTATATGAATCTTGTAACTTTTTTTAATATATCCTTAAAAATAAAAAGTTTTTTTTCTAAACCGCAACTAATTTTTTTATTTCATTGTCATTTTTGGATTCAGCGCCCCAAAATTAACAAAGAAGTGCACTTTTCCCACAAGATACAATTAAAAAACTAAGATTTGTTGTCCAGTGAATAGGATAAATTCTGGAAGTTCCACTGAGGTTAAAAAATGAACAGCCCCAAATATCGTTTAGCCACCCCCTGGACGAAATCCTGAATCCGCCCTTGCTCCAATCACTGCAACCTTCGAAAACTGTAAGACGCCAAAGGATGTTCCTATAAGGACAGCAGGTCTTTCGTATGAAACATTAAAATGTCATTAAAAATCGGTATAATGTGGGTGTAATAGTTCCGTTCCCCACAAGTAAGACAGAAGCAATCTAACTGCAGGGTTGGGTGCGTTTGTGAATCACTTGATAATGCAATACCGCACACAGTAATGGAATGGAACTTTCTTTTCAGAACGCCTAAATTATTACCGATGACAGCCCACTAATTTCTAACCAAAATTTTTTGCAACCATGTTTTATTATAAGAAACGCCACGTGGTAGTCTATTTAGCGTGTAAGATATACAGGGTGTAAACATTATGGTAATCATTATTGAAATGGGTAATAGGGAGAGTCAAAAAGTTAATATGACCCAGGGTCCAAAAGTCGATACATTTTTGTCTAAATGGCTTTATAGTTTACAACTTTAAGTGATCCATATCGACCACAATCTTACTAATTCTTATAATCCAATCTAAAACGTTTTTAAATTGAGTAATTAACAAATAAATGGCATTAAGTTTTTCTAAGTTAAGCCAAAATTTGTAGTCAGTAAGTAAGTAAGTTTCACTAAATTAAATATTTAAAACACACATGACAACAGCGCGTCGGTCATTCATCACTCTTATCGAACCGACAATCGATCGCAAACGGTAACAGTGGTTAGTTATTGTTCGCGTACGTGGTCGTGTTGATTCGAATCAAGAGTTCGCCGACATGTTGTTAGTTTACGGTGTACTAATCTTCGTGGAGAATACTTCGAAAAACAATAAAGTCATTTAAAACTACCTACCGTGTTGTGTTATTTCCATATGCAAAACTTAAAAGACATCCCTCGTATACAGATAACATAGCTATGGTAAGATGTAAAGGAAAACTCTCGCAACCTATCAAGTATGAAACTGGGATTAGACAAGGAGATTCGCTGAGCCCACTAATATTTAATCTGATAATGGATGAAATCATAAAGAAAGTTAAAAAAAGAAGAGGATATAGAAATCAAAATGCAAATAATATGCTACGCCGACGACGCCATAATAATAGCCGAAAATAAAGATGACCTACAAAGATTAATTAAAGAATTCGAAGATATGGCGCTCATATACAACATGGTGATTTCAACAGAGAAAACTAAATCGATAGTGATATCAGCGGAACCAAGACGATGTAAACTGGTCGTAAATAACAAAATGATAGAACAAGTGATGGAAACGGAATAATTGGGAATCAAACTGTCAAGTTATGGAAAAGTGGAAGAAGTACAAAAGCAAGTGAACATGGCGAACAGAGCGGCAGGATCTCTCAACAATACAATCTGGAGAAACAAATACCTCACAACAAAAACGAACACTAGGATATATACATGAACAATAAGACCGATAATGACGTACACAGCGGATACGGCGAAAACACACAGATTATTGGAAACAGCAGAAATGAAAGTCTTGCGAAAAATAACAAACCAAACTCTAAGAGACAGCGTAAGAAGTGAGGAAATACGAGCGATATAGAGGAAATAAACCTGTGGACCAAAAGAAGAAAAATAGAATGGAATCAACACATAGAAAGAATTACAGAAAATAGAACAGTACAAATAGCAAATAGACATATCGCCAAATGGAAGAAGATCGATGGAACGACCGAGGAAAAGATGATCAGACAATAATAATAATAATAATAATAATATTTATTCACTCAATGTACAAAGATAACAAAAAATATGAGTAAATAAATATAAAATCAAAACAGGCCCAATAGAAGGCATCGCCTGTACATGGACCAATAAATTTAAGTTGAAACTGTAGAATGTAAATGACAAAAAAGGACAAAAATTAGCTACAGTAGATTATGTATTTAGTTGATGTTCGTATTTATGAGTTTATGAATTTCAGTCCTAGATGTAGAATGTAGCCACTTTTTTAAATTTCTTTTGAAACAATTTCCGAAACGTAAATCTTTTAAGTCTTTAGGTATAATTTCATAAAATTTAGGCGCTAAATAGAGATATGATCGCTGCATTATAGATTTATGCGGTTGAGGAACTACTGTGCCACGAATTTTGTACCTGGTATAATGATTATGATTAATTTTTTGGTCGGTGTTTACAAATTTATGGTAGTGAGTGATACTGTGTAAGAAATAAAGCTGTCTTATATCATACATTCGAACATCTGCGTATAATTTTTCAGTGGGATAAAGTTTCGGTTTTTTAAATATCATTTCTAGAATACTTTTTTGAAAAACATCTAAATTATAGATATGTGAGGAACATGCAGCTCCCCATGCTAATATACCATATGTGAGATGAGGCTCAATCAGTGCATGGTATAATGTTCGAAGATATTTTTCTGTCAATATATTCCCAAGGTATTTAATTTTGTAGGATACAAATCTAACTTTCTTTAAAATATAATTGACATGGATGTCCCATCGTAAGTGTAAGTATTTTATATTGGGCACTCTATTAATTTGCATTTTTGATCATTAACATTGAAGGAGAAATTTGTGTAATTTGGCAGATGTCTAGCATAAGATCCAAATGGTAAAAAATGTGTTTTAGAGTAGTTAATGCTTAATTTTCTACTGTTAAACCACCGAATAATTTTGATAAAATCATTTTCAATTACATTTTTCAGATCAGACCAGTCAGTGCCTTCATATAATATTGCAGTATCATCTGCAAAACTAGTTATTTTGCCAACACAATTAATTTGGAAAATAAAATAAAATAAACATCAATAGAGGCTAAAAACCGAAGTAAAACAGGCAGGAGCCTATTAATAAAGTAGGAAGAAAAAAAGAATACATCCGATTCGTTATTTCCAACGTTACAGACTAATACAAATATCTCACTTGCTGATCAGCTGTTCACCTCGTTAGACGTCAAAACATAATGGATCCTCGTAAAATATGGTTTAAAGCATGAAGAAACTACGGCAAGACTGTTCGTGCTGTTAAAACGACCCCCAAAATTGACGCCTGGAATACCAGTGGTGCTTTGACAGGGTTGCCATGTTAGAGGGCTTTTCCCCAAATTTGCGATATTCTGCGGGAAATCACATGTTCCGCGGGTAGGAAGCGTCCCTCCGCTCTTTTAACCAGACCTACACCTTTCCATTAATTAACTGTGATGTGAGAGGTATTTTTTGAAAAATGGCAGTTTTGAGTATTTTTTGTTCTGGGGAAGTTCTGTCCGACCTATCTGGCAACGCTACCCTCTGGCAGATCCGCCATATGATCGCTTTTCTTATAGTCTAAGATCTAATTTTTACTAATGATAATAGTAGAACAGATTACAGCAGGGTTGTCTGGGAAAGTGTTAAAATTGTATATGGTTTACCAGCGAAGTGGACTTTTCTAGCAAGAATATGTCGTTTTCTGTTATTTGCACCAATAAACAATGCGATATTTTGACAAATTCCAAATATATTCAATTAGCTAAATTATAATATAAATCATTTGTTCGAGGTCATGATAACCAGATTATCCAGAACACATTTTAAGTAAACAGAAAAATTTCCTAACTTCTCATATTTGTGACATTCAGTTAAGCTCATATCCGACAGAATCCTTGACATCAAGTTTCTTAACCACGTGTTTTTGTTGTTGTTAATAGAAACTAACGTACGGTATTAATTAGTGGTTTTCTATAGTGTATTATTAAAGAAAATGGGGTTCCTTGTAAGCGATTTTCTGTGATTGTGTAACAAACACGTTCAAGGGGGAATTAATATCAGTCTAGGTAGTCGCGATAAAAAATTTATTAGTGTACACAGATGAGTTAGAACGAGGTTGAGAAAAAATGGGTCGAGATTTTAAAAATGTCGAGCAAAATCCGTTCATAAGTGGGGATTCTCACCATGTAGAAATCGGCAAGAAAAACCCACAGACGAGGTATGTAACATTATTTAATAATTGCCTCAGGAAGATTCGTTTGAGCGAATTAATGCTTGACATCTTGTTAAAAATGATCGGATTACCTTCCGTTATGAACAAATCCAGACGCTTCCGTTATTCTACTACCGTTACTATCTGTCTTGCTGTCACTACGTAGAATGACACTCTGCAATCATCAAGTGACTTCACGATGTAATGCTTTAATGTTTTTAAATAATTTTTAATCTGTTTTTAACTTGTTCTTGTCATATTTTATATAATTTTGACCATTGTACCATCTATCCAGCTCTCACCATGTTACTGGACGTTTCCCTCATCCTATACGTAAACAACAATTAGCAACATCCTCACATACTACTCTCCTGATGATGATGGCAAAGTCCATTGAAAGCTATAGAGAATTAAAAAAGTATAAAGAGTCCTCTTTGCTTAAATTTTGTCGAAGTACCCAACAAAAGGCGGAAGCTTTAATTTTTCACCTAACTGGTCTAAACGACGATGACCACGTCTCAAGATATATATTTCTGACCTGAATATAGCACAAAAAACTGTTTTGAAAGCCATTTTCCATAAGCCAAGATTATATCCAACGAACAACTTATATCAAGAAACAGGGATACTTGATACAAGACAACTTTATTTCTTACATGCGACCACCTTATACCATAAGTATTGTAATAAAAAGAAAAAATCCTATAAACACGAGCATAACACACGATTTCGAATAGGCTCATCTAATATCCAAAGACCACACAAAACATTATTCAAAAAATCATTTAAATTCTTAGCAGCTAAATTATATAATGTAGTACCAAACAAAATAAAAATACTTAATTTTGGAAAAAAATTTAGAAGAAAATTGAAAGACTGGGTTAGTACTGTGCAGCGAATGACTATACATAATTATACAGAAAACTAAAACTACAAAATTCCAATTACATTAATACTTTTTAGATTTAACAATAATTGTTATACACATATATGATTGATTGTTAGTTATTAAGATATAAACCACACACAAGCGATGCCTTCTGTGGTTTTTTCATATTTATTTGCCCATTTTTTGTATTTTGGCGAATAAATATTATTATTATTATTATTGACTTCCCCGGGGAGAAAAGTCAATACAATATGTGCTTTCGCAATGCCCTGCTAGGTGTCGCTAAATATCAGAATTGAGCCATTTCTACTCGTACGAAAAACACCTGATTCTGACATTTCACCACCAAAAATGTCACAACACCCCTGAAATTTAAGTTATGTCAACCGAAGATCATGGTTGATTTTAAACTGCTCCTACATCCTCCTGTAACAGATAAATATTCGCATATCATTAAGAAACACCCTGTATATTTACGCTGCATACTTTGTTCTATTTTACTAATTATACTCCTAAACAAACAATTTCTTGCTACTTATTTTATCACTTGTAATCACCTATTTTATCTTAATTTAATCATGTATATTTTTCTTTTACTTAAGTTAATCTGACCTTTTCCTGTTTCATATCCGCAAAGCAATTTGAATAAAAGCTTTTATTATTATTATAGTACGACAAATTGTTACTACAGGTACCAGACTATTACATAATTCGAAGCATTCACTTTCCCCGGAAGAAAAATCAATACAATATGTGCTTTCGCAATCCCCTGCTAGGTGTCGCTACATATCAGAATTGAGCCATTTCTACTCGTACGAAAAACACCTGATTCTGACATTTCACCACCAAAAATGTTACAACACCACTGAAATTCAAGTTATGTCAACCGAAGATCATGGTTGATTTTAAACTGCTCCTACATCCTCCTGTAACCGACAAAGTGTGCTTTCTAAGGAAAAGGTTTAAAAACGGTATAAATTTTTCGAAGTTACAATCGTGCTGTCTGTCGCAAGATGAAGACGAATTGCTGGAGGAGAACCAAGAGTAAGTAAATAGCTCAATAGCAGTCACCTGCCCTACTACAATCTTCAAAAATATAGAATGATATCAATTTTTTGTAAAATAACGTGGTAGCGGGAAGATTTGAGCAAAAGAAGCTAGATGGACGAGAACCTAGAATTCATGACAGAAATGTCAAAACTCGATTTTTATTCGCAGTCACATTTGTTGTAAACAATCTTTCAAACAAATCAAATCGAGAAAAAATGTTTTTGGTGTGTTTTTTAAATTTTTTTCATAATTCTGAACAAAAATCGTTCTTAGCAACTATTCTCTATTCTTCGAGTTATACATGATCCAAAATCTAAAAATCACCTACTTCAATGGTTAAAAACCATTGGTCTTACTTTATCTAAAATAGTCTAAAAAATATAGCAGAATTGTTCGGGGAAATTGATTTGGTGAAACCGTGGAAATAGGGTTTTCTATTTGTGAAAAATAGGATAAAAATCATTTTTTTCACCAAGTTATTTTACCCCTAAATGGATGAACCTTTGCTCACTTTTTAGCCCTAAAATACTCACAGGTTAAATTTTTGACAAACAAGATCGGACAAAGGATTTTCGAATTATTCCAAAAATAATCATAAAAATCAGATAAGTTACTATTAACCTTGATCACTGCTATTCACACGACACTGAAAATTCTTTTCCCATTATTCGCAAATAAGAATTGAAGCGAAACATTTTTTCCTGGCATGACCCATATTTTCGTATACGAGCCCCTTCCCACTTCAGTTGGCCCACTTGAAGATTTGTATCAAAATATGCCTTTATAAACTAAACATGACGAAACTATTTACTTCTAGAACAATTTATTTTCTCAAACATTTTAGATACAGTCTAGTCGTGAAAAATACATATTTGAAATCACTTAGGCCTATAACTAATAGAACATCTGAACAATGTGCGAATAAATGCGCGAAGTTAACAAAGCATCAATTGAAAGAATACCATTGGGTAACATCACCTTTATTTTTTATTACAGCTGAGATTCTTTGGGACATAGTGTTAACCAAGTTTTGGCAAAAATTTGGTGTAAAACAATCCCATATTGCTTGAAGCTTTTGTCTCAGTTCGGTGATTGTACGAGCAGGATGTTGTCGTAGAACCTTTTCATCTCGTGCCACAAAGTTTCAGTAGGTGACAGATCTGGACTGCTAGAAACCCATTTCAAAAGTGGTACATTATTTTCTATCATCCATTTTATAGCCTTTTTTGAGGTATGGCACGCTGCACCTTCTTGCTGAAACACAAAATCTTTTCCGGATGTCAAACATTCTTCCATCACTGGTAAAAGCGATTCTTCTAAAATTGCCAAATATTTGTTTGTATCCTCATTTTCATCAATAAAATGAAGTTTTCATACTCCTTTTGATGACATACTGCCCCAGACCATAATGGATGCTGGGAATTTCACTTTTCTCTTCAGACAGTCAACATGGAATGCTTCATTTTTTTGCGAATAACCCTACTGCGACTGTCACCAGCACAAACTTCGGGCCTCATCACTCCATTGCATTCCACACCATTGACCATTGTTGAGGTGTCCATTGTTTATGTTCTTTAGCCCATCTAAGCCGATTTTTCTTTTGCAGTGGAGTTAATAGTGGCTTTTCTTTGGCCTATAAACAAGTTGTGCAACTTTAGGGTTTTTACTTCACTTTTTTTATAAGACAACTTACCTTCAAAATGCTAAATCCCAGTTTGTGGGCCTCTCTATGAGTTGTGGACCTGGAAATTCTCCTTCCAATAGCGTCACTCCACAGAGCACTTAATTGTAAATAATTGGCACGCCTCTCTTTCACGATTATTCTTCTTAATGCTCTTCGGTCGGCATTTGTGATATTACTTTTTTTCACATATCGTGGCTTAATATTAACTGAACCAGTTACGTTATATATCTTCTGACAATATTTCTCACACTGTACCGCGATAAGTCTAACAAAGTTGCAATTTCTGAGTTTGATTTCCCAGAATTAAAAAATTTAATTATCATTAACCGAATTTTCTCACTAATAACCTTTCCTCTACCCATTTTGAAAACCTTAACTACCCAAAACTATTTTAAACGTATTCTGACAGCTGTGATTAATAAAAACAATTGTCATGGCTTTTATTTTTCACAGCCACCTATGCGTTATAGATTTATTTTGCATTGAAATGAAAATAGGTTGTATGCTGTAATTGCAACATGTGTGCAAATTTGATTAGGGAGTGATAAAGTTTGTGTTTTCTACTATATAACGGGTGATCTTTTAAGAAGTATAGGATTTGATTTTCAAAAAAAAACACAAAAAATTTGAAAAAAACGATTAAATCTTTATTTGAGTCGATAGAACGGTCGATATAATTTAATGTTTAAAGATTATTTCATATAAATGTTGGCCGCGGCTCCACTTTAGATGGCCCGTGCGCAAGATCCAATTTTGGCACACTCTCTCCAACATATCGGCCGGTATCTCACGAATAAATGCTCCATTATTGGCTTACAGTACGTCAATCGTTGCTGGTTTATCCCTATAGACATTAGCCTTAACATGGCCCCACAAGAAATAGTCCAACGGCGTTAAATCACACGATCTAGGCGGCCAACTCGCCTCTCAATAGGGCCATTGTTTCGTATGCGGTGTGGCATGTGGCACCGTCTTGTTGAAACCACATGTCAGCCAAGTCCAGCTCTTCCATTTTGGGCAAAAAAAGTTTGTTATCATCACACGGTAGCGCTCGCCATTCACAGTTACGTTGCGCCCATTGTCGTCTTTGAAGAAGTACGATGATGCCACCGGCCCATAATCCACACCATACAATGATTTTTTCGGGATGCATTGGTAGCTCTTGCAATGCTTCTGGCTGGTCTTCACTCCAGATGCGGCAATTTTGCTTGTTAACGTACCCATTCAACGATAAATGAGCTTCGTCGCTGAACACAATTTTTCGATAAAAATGTGGATCTTCCTCCAACTTTGCCAGCGCCCATTCACCAAATTGGAAACGTTGTGGGAGGTCGTGTGGCTTCAATTCTTGCACCAGCTGTATCTTATAAGGTTTTACACCCAAATCCTGTCGCAAAATTTTCCACGTAGTGGAGTAACAGAGGCCCAATTGCTGCGAACGGCGGCGAATGGACATTTCACGGTCATCACTAACACTGGCGGATACAGCCGCAATATTTTCTTCAGTTCTCACTCTACGTCTGCGTGTTGGTGGTTTAGTGTTCATAATGTAAACTGGGTTCGAAATTTAGACACAAGCTTCCGAATAGCTCCCTCAGTAGGCCGACCAAATTGCCCATAAATTGGAAGCAGTGCTCGATGCACTCTCTTAACCGAGCATGAATTTTGATAGTAAAATTCAATAATATGCAAGCGTTGTTCATTCGTAAGTCGATTCATAGTTAAATTATAGACCAAACTGACAAGTTTGACAATGACATAAGACACGATTCACGCGTCATCTGTCAAAAACAGTGTTGCCAAGAAGATACTAGCAAAAAAATCACCCATTATTATCAAAATATTCATTGTTAATATTTTAAACCTATAACACCCTGCTACATTTTTATTATTTGTGTTTGATAAGAAAAAATCTAAGATTTCAATAGTTGGGAGACCTGAACTGTGAAGGGGCTCGTAGTAACCCGTTTCACACGTTTTCACCAAATAATTTCTGCACTTACAATTTCCACCAAACATTTCGGTATATTTCTTAGCCATAGAGGCATGTATGCCTGGTTCGACTCGCGTTATTCACAATAAAACAAAATATTACTTTTTTAATTAACTATTAACTTTTATTTTCCACAACCCCGAAGAGTATTCCGAAATAAACTTGTTTAAAACTACTCCTCTTTTGGGAATATGTATGAACTTTTTAACTTCTTTTGATGATGGACATACACAAGAGTTTAAGCCGCTCTGTAAATTATTATTAATTATTATTATTATTACTTACTCTTATTTTCAACAGACTCGAAGGTATTTCCGAAAAAAAACTTGTTTAAAGCTACTCCTCTTTTGATAATAGGTGCGTCATCTATTACTTTTTTTTCTATTTGAAAAATCAACAAGCTTTTTACGCGGTGAAACCTAATTTTTTTTATTGATAAATGCAGGTTGGTTTATGCCATTTATGTATGAAAAATAACATCAGTCATGTGACCACCGCGCCTTTGTTTACAGGCCAACATCCGAACATCAAAATTTTCAATGACTTTTCCCAGAATAATCCGGTCTATGGCCGCAACTTCAGTCCGAATATTGCGCTTTAGGTCTTGAATTGTCCGGAGACCATTCGCATACACTTTTCGTTTCAAAAATCCCCCAGAAAATAGTCAAAAGGTGTTAAATCGCACGATCTCGGGGGCCAACTGACATATGAATTTCGTGAAATTATGCGGTCTTGAAATTTCGTGTGCAATACGGCGATTGTTTGGCGAGATGTGTGAGCCGTTGCTCCGTCTTGATGAAACCAAAATCTGGCGTAAAGTGGTCTCACTAATTCCCAATTGTTGCGAACGGTGCCTATACTATAACTATCTAAAACTGTAATGACTCATCGATGTTCACGTGAACATCACTTAACTACCAGTAGTCGGCTGTTCATAGGCGGGGTATGAATGTTTAACATGGGTGAACTAGATTTGTCACATGCTTAATAAAGAGTGGTTTGAAACATATTGTAAGTCAAAAATTTGGGAATTACCTTTACTCATCGTCGCTTCCACTTACATCTGACAGTAATAAACTGCCGCTATCGCTTTCCTCGTTGAAATTGACTATAACTGGCTCTATGATGGTGTCGATGTGGTGGTCAAGCTGCCACATTTTTGTTTCTTCCTTCACAACATGACGGATAGCATTCTGCCAAGCTTCGGGCATTACTAGCTGTACGGAAGTCTCAAGTAAAACCTTAACGTCTGGTAATTTGAAGGTTGTGTTATGGCGCGCAATATAACCCTTCACTTGAGCCCAGATGATCTCTATTTGGTTCAGTTCACAGTGGTAGGGTGGTAACCGCAGCACAGTGACACCACATTGACGGGCCATCTCATCAGTCACGTAACTAATGTTCGCAGGTTTGTGCTGTTTAATTTTTTCATACAATTCCGCTTTCACACATGAATCGTCAAACGGGATTCCTTTTTTTTCGCGCAACCATTGCTGCATGTCACTTTTTCGAGATCCCATAGTCGGTACACGTTCGGCTCGACGACTATGGTAGGAAGCATTATCCATGACGATCACAGAGTTGGGCTCAACTCGCTGAAGCACCCCTTGAAACCAGCTATCGAAGCAGCTGGCATTCATTTCGTCATGGTAATCACCTCCTTTCTTAGAGACGAAAATCAAGTCACACTCTTCTAAAAAGCCACTATCGCTACCAATAAGAGTTACGATCAATCTTTGACCTTTCCCTGACGGTCCACGAAGACCTGTTGACAAACCTTCAATGCTTGCTTGTCGGTTACTCACTACGTTTTTGTCTATCCAGGTTTTTTTTAACTGTGTGACCTGCATTTACCCATGTCTCGTCCAAATAATAGATTTTTCTGCTTTGTCGCCTATATTCAATCATTTCGCGTAGGTATTTTCGACGCCAATTCTGACTTCCGATTACGCGTTTCGTAACGAAAATTAATTTCGTGCAGGGATTTCCTCATTACCTCGACGCTCATTTGGGGTATAATTTCATTTTCCTTGATCGCTGCATGTACAGCCTTGAGGGTTGGTATCTCATTCCTAAAGAAGAATGAATGTACGGTTCGTCTTAACGCCATTTTGCTATCGTCATCCAATTTAACGGCCTTTCGTCCTTTCAAATTAAACTTTGGATCAGTAGTAGCTCCAGTTTTCTTCTTTTCATGCACCACCCTGCGAATGGTCCACTCTGGAACGCCTGTCATACTTTCACAACGCGCGAGTGCATCTCCCTGCGACATAGTTCTGTTCAGATAATTGAACACGTTGAGCACGATTTCTTTCGCGTCCCTCTTCAGTGCTTTACGAAGCCGTCTACTTGTTCCCTGGCTTTCAGTACTTCCACTCGTGCCATTTGTACTCTCCATGGTTAAGTATAACCAAAACAGTAACCACAGAAACCACAACAATAACAATCACACAACAATTCTTATAAAAACACACAATATGCGATCGCTCAACGAAACACGTTCCAATGCGTTGCCGACGCCTATGAGTCTGCCGGTCGAGGCGCGTCTTTGATTTCTTTGGTTCTACCGGCGGAGAACAATCAGCCATTATTTCCATCTCTGTCTGTGCTGTTGACCACCGCAAAGCCACAGAAACGACATATGTCGTACGCTATACGGCTGTACTGGAAGGATCACGTGTTGATCACGCGTATGAGTCATTACAGTTTTAAATAGTTGTAGTATAGTCGAGGTGGTTGGACCTTCTCGCACACTTTCACTCACTGCGGCTATGTTTTCACGAGTACGAGCTGGATGAGGATGTTGGTATGGTCTACGACCTTCAGCTGATCCAGTTTCCTCAAACGATTAACAATCCAACGAATTCCAGGCTCTGTAGGACGTCCATGTCGGCCAAAACTATTGCGAAGTTTGAGAAAAGTATTTTTTATATTTCGACCGTTTTCGTAATAAGTTTGGATAACCAAAATGCGTTGTAGTGTTGTAAACGAATCCATGACTATAAATGGCATACCTTTGACAGTTTATGTATGCATACCAAATGACTTTTGACTCACATGGTAACACAAACTTATAGCTAAAAAAAAGTAGTAGATGGCGCACCCGTTATGTATGAACTTTTTATTTTCTTTTGATGATGAAATGATCTTTGAACCCCTCTATTAATTATTAATAATAATAAATACTATTTGTATAATTTACTAATAACTTTTATTTTCAACAAACGCGAAGGTTTTGCATAAAAAACATATACCGACTCTGTATGAACGTTTTGTCTCCTTTTGGTGATATTTACACGCACAAGGTTCTGTATATTGATGTAAAGGTTGCTTTGCAATGGCTGCTGATATCATTCTGTAGATTATTTTGCAGTCCACGTTTGGTACGAAACAATCACCTTTGCATAAATAAGATCCATTTAAATATATTCAGAGAAGGTTATAGAGTATGACCTTTGAAGGAAGGATACCGATTCTGACATCAATTTTAGACTAGTAAGGAAGGCCACGCAAATAAATAAACAATAATTCCTTTATTTACTGGATGGATGCAACAAATAAATTACATCACACTGCCATGATATTGCATGTATCTTTTGACGATAAGAAGGATCAGAAAAGTTCCTAGACGTCGAGAATTACCCCCAAGCCCAAAAACTACTCCTAAGAGGCGTGAAAATAGCACATGCTGGAGCATGGTATTCCTACTTATACTAAGTGACATATAAATCCGAACACCCAGTTTAAATGGTTTTATTTTAATAAAAGTTGGTGAATGTATTTATCTTACTGTAAATAACAAGTGAAAAAATGTTCAGCCTTATCAGTTGGACATTCCGGTTTTTATACTGCTTTTTTTTAATTCACTAACGCTCTAAAAATGAATATTTCAGCCGCAGTAAAGAATCAACGTTGGCGGATTTTGGTTCTTGACATCCTTTACGATCGGTTACGATGGCTAGAGTACGGAGACCTGTACGATTTCTTCAACTTAGTGAGTTTGAGTATAGTGGGACTTCGGGAAGCTGGACTTTCTTTTCGGGCAATTGCAGTTAGAGTGCAAAGAAGTGTAGACACTGTGGTTAGGTGTTGTCAGGCATGGCTTCGAGAAGGGCGTACGCAAAGAGGAAAGGGCACTGGACGCCGCCGTAGAACAACAGACCGTGAAGATCGCCGCCTAAGATTATTGGCCTTAAGGGACCGTTTCTCTACTACCAGGTCCATTGCAAATGAATGGTTTGCAGAACACGGAAGACCTATTGGCATGCGAAGTGTTTACCGACGAATGAGAAGTTTTGGCTTGTTTTCATACCGGCCACACTGGGTCCTCCCTTTAACTCGAGAACACTGACGTAATCGCCTTGAGTGGTGCAGACAACGGTCACTCTGGGATCAGGAATGGAACAGTATTGTCTTTAGTGACGAATCTCGATTTAGTTTAGCCATGCACGATGGTCGTGCCAGGGTTAGAAGGCGACGTGGTGAAAGGAGGAATCCACAGTTTTTTGTTGAAAGACATGTTCATCACACTGTTGGAGTTATGGTTTGGGGTGCTATAGCTTATGGTTCCAGGTCACCTTTAATCTTCATCAGAGGTAACATGAACGCGCAGTGTTATATCCACGAAGTTCTAGAATCCCATCTTTTACCCTATCTTGACACCCTGGCAGATCCAACTTTCCAACAAGATAATGCCCGACCACATGTTGCAAGAGTCACAATAGACTTCTTTCAACATAATGATGTCACATTGTTACCATGGCCACCAAGATCTCTCGACTTATCCCCAATTGAGCACGTGTGGGATATGATGGGTAGGAGATTGCTCAATTTGCAACGTCCTCCTCAGACTCTAGAAGCACTTCGAGAGGAGTTGGTGGTTGCCTGGAATGAGATACCACAGGAGGACATTGACCACCTGATCAGAAGCATGCCTAGGCGCGTTGGAGAATGCGTAGCACATCAGGGTGCACCCACACATTATTAAAGGTCAAAGGGCTTTAAAGCAGTGAAATCGTTTTGAAATTTTTATCATTTACTTATTTTGCTTCATTAAGTACTTATACAAAATTTTAATAAAATAAAACCATTTAAACTGGGTGTTCGGATTTATATGTCACTTAGTATATTTTTCGACGATGAATTTGTGGTAGAATATCACGCCTGAGTTCACCAGGGGCCCAAAAACTACCACTACAATGAGCGAAAGTTGATTTTCTGATACCAGCTCCTGTAGCATGGCATTCCGATGTATTTTTTGACCCAGAATCCGCATGTTGGTTGAAAAGACCCCTACACCTCTAGAGTTTATCCGAGGCCCAAAAACTACCCCTATCAGAGGTGAAAATTGAGTTTTGTGCGAAAGATGCATGATATTTATGTATTTGTCGACGCCGAGACAAACTTGGAGTCAACGTAATTTTTACACCCGTGAAATTTACCCCCGGGACCAAAACGTATCCATAACAAGGGGTGGAAAATAAATTTACGGATACCAGATACTGTGGACTCTGTCCATACACATATAGATGCGCTGACACAGTAACCGGAATAAGAAGGTTCGAATTCATGTTCGAGAACTACGTCATCGAAATGAATCTGCTTCCATAAAAGTTCGCGATTCGTACTGGAAAACGCTGGAATATTTCTCGATTCGTCGATAGAGGATTAAATATACGCAGAGATGGCGGAAGCATCAGTTAACGGACAGCGTCTGATGGATCTACAAGTTATAGTCCAGTCGACATGGTTAAACATCTGTCATAAATTAGTAAATGTTTTGATAAATCAGTATAAGAGTAAAACATTTACATGCAATACTTTGTTTTGACCGAAAAGCGGACACAGCTTCCCGGTAGACCTGGTAATGTATATTGATAGAAGCCTAACACCAACAGTGCGTTCAATATCAAGTGCTTGATGATTCAAATTTTCATAGTTGCGCTGTTTTTGAGACCCATATCTAATCATTTTCGTCTGTCTCTTGGTCTGTCTGTTGGTCCTCTAAACCTTGGCATGCCTATGACTTGGAAAGTGCTGGTCGAATTTTGCTTTTAAGTCTTTGAAAATTGGCCCCGTGGCGATGCTCCTGATCGTTTCCAGAAAAAATTGTAGTGGTTAGATATTGGGAGTTAGGAGTTTTAGGGTGTGTCAATTTCTGGCGTTAGTTTATTTATACGTCTCCAAATCCAGTAATTCTACGCTCCTATTAGACATCTTTCACATATGCCGTACATTTCCCCTTAAAACTTGGAATTATAGAAATATTTTCAACACACGCGTAAACGTATACATATCTGCGTCGCGGCTACCCGATGAGATGGGTGGCCAATCAGCGTTGCCAGATTCTTTATAAAAAAACTGTAAGGGCGAATCGAAATTATTTTACACGATGGCGTAAGCAAATTATAAAATAACCGCTCATGCTCTCATGCTTCATACCTTTTTAAATCTAATACGTTTATTGCGGTTTTATCACCAGTCCGTGATATAATCATAAGCTGTAAAAATTGCAACAGTTCGGTTTTCGTAGAATGCTTTTGTTTCAATACAATAATAACACGGCGTGTAATAATAAAAGCTGCTTATCGCGGTAGTCCTACGTGTATCCAATATTTTTATGATTAGCTGTCGGATTGTTTTATCGCTGTTTGCCATTATTATTGCTCAATGATAACAGGTGTCAAACAAAGCAGAAATAATCACCACTTCACATTCAATCATCTACTACATAAATATGTCAGAACAAAAAGATATTTACTACCTACTTACTGTTTACGTTTGACTTCAGAATCCAATACAGAAATTCATATAAAAATGTTTTACAACGATACAGGTACTGAAAACAAATACAAAAGGGGAAAATGAGGATAATTTTCTTTTTCAAAAGCATTATAGTTATGAGCAGTGGCGTAGCTTGCTCCTCATGAGTTCCATATCAAAATTTGTCGCGAATCCGAAATGGAGGATTTGAAGTATAGATTTTGTGAGTGCGAAAATTTTAGAAAATCAGATAAACGTTTTTGTTTTGCGATGTTTACAACACGTAAATCCAGGTGGGGTCATAGTAGGTAGTGCTACTTCATCTTTGAAAATCGTTTATGGCAACGGTGTCGAGTAAAAATTAAAGTAGATAGATAAATTAATAGTCTTGTAGTTCATAAAATGACCGAAGACTCGTCCGAAGAGGAAGTACATACCACACATAATTAAAAGTAAAATAAAACAACTTTAAATTATTCACAAAACAGAAAGTAGTTGACGTTTAAAACTAGCAATGCTACTGACATTCCTGAGATTCGCTGGGAGTTTGTTTTACGACCTTGATCCAAAATTTCCTGGAATTTATTTAAAAAATAAACAATACAACTTCATTTTTCAAAATCGATACTGTCCCCTTCAAAGTAGTAGTAGTCAATGCACATATGCAAACGTTTGATTCAGTCCTCGAAGCATTTTTTAAGCTCGATGTTAAGTATCTCTATTAGGGCCATCTTCGACTTTTCCATTATTTCCTCTCGGCTGCTGAAGCGGGCTCCTGGCAGTGGCTTTTTGATTCGATTGAACAAGTCACAGGGGGCCGAATCAGGTGAATTGGGTGGTTGTTGAATGGTATTCGTGTTGTTTTTGGCCAAAAACTCACGGATAATGATGGCATTGTGCGATGTGCGTTATCGTGGTGCAAGATCTACGAGTCGTTTGCCCACAAATGCTTGCGTTTTTGACGGATTGATTCACGCAGACATCTCAGAACACCCAAATAGTACTCTTTGTTGATAGTCTGACCTTCTGACAAGAATTCACTATGCACCAGGCCGTAGTAATCCATGAAAACGTGAGCGTTACCTTCTTTGGCGATATCAACACGGTCATTTTTTGCACGAAATTCAAGACTTTTGGCACCAACTTGTCTGCAACACGACGGAGACCCAAATCCTTGACCAAAGTGTTTTGAACGGATCCATAAGCAATGCTCAAGTTCTCTATCATCTCTCTGATAGTTAATTTGCGGTTGGTGGCGAACATTTGCTTCACTTTGTCTACGTTTTCTTCTATTTTCGCTGTCGATGGCCTGCCGCTGCGCTCATCATCGGCGATGACTGATGAAGCCTTTTGCTAGCATTTCCAAGGTTTGCGTACCCTTGATATTGTTTTCAACACAAAATTTAACGCAAACGCCTTGTTGTTCGACTCGACGTAGCTTTGACAACTGATAATGAAATCAGTGTTGCCAGACGACTATTCTTTTTCTCCCTAGATATTCTGCCAAAATTTCCCTAGATTTCCCTAACAACTTAAAAAACCATGTTTATTTTAGAATTCCTTTTATACTGTGAAGTTGAGTCATTAATTTTCAGATAATGATTGTAGAAGGAAGATAAACCAAAATATGTGTGTAAAAATAAAAAAAATTAAAAAAAAATTTTTACCTTGTTTTATAAAGTATCCTCCCGACAAGTATTTCAGTGCGGACCTGTATTTGATCGTGAGGTTCCCTGTGAGGTCTTAAGTCACCTGATTCACGAGCCCGTTGTACTACATTAACAAAGGCACGAGGGGTTGGTTGCACTCGATTGGGAAACCGATCCGCATAAACATGTGCCATTTTTTATTTCGTTTAAGCCACGCAACAGACACAACTATTCACACGCGTTACCGACTGACACTGACTGTATGTATACAACTGAATAAAATAATTGTAAAAACATCGTTCCAAATTCTTTCGCTTTTTTGTTTCCGATGCGATGAACCGATAAGGCGGATTATATCCGTTGTTGCCAAACACGAGCACATGATATTATTATTGAGACAGGGCGGTACTCAAACTTCCAAAGGGCTATAACTTTGTTACTTTAATTTTACCAGAAAAATGGTAAAGGAAAAAAACATTTCTTTTGATCAGATCTACTCACTGTTAAAATAAATGACTCAACTTCGAAGTCTATATTTAATATACATCTGAATATTGTTTGTAATTTGTGGTAGGAGTATTGATAAACAAATGCAAACAATTGTTTTACGTATAATTAGTTTAATTAACGTAACAGGTATTTCTTAAAATATACAATATAAACTAAAATACATGATAACTTAAGTATGCATATTATAAAAAATATAAAAAAAAATTATTATGTATAAATAGCGAACGAATGAACATAGCATAACATAAAATATTTTGTTTTCAAGAAAACAATAAAGGAAATGATCAAAAGTAGGTATTATAATTTAATTTTGAGGTTTATTGTACATTGACGAATCCATTCTTTTAAACAAATCATTAGGGATAAAACTTTGTTATGTAAAATTCCACTTAAACTTTCAGTCGATAATTTATTTCTTATTTTAGTTTTGCTTAGCTTTATTTGAGAAAATATCCTTTCGACATTTGCACTTGAATGTGGCAAACTAAACAGATTAAAAACAAAATTAGTTAAGGTTTTAAACATAAGAGAATCATCACCAGACTTTAATGTTGAATTTTTTTCCAAAATTTTTGAACGCTTAAATTTGTATATTCACTTAAATCAAGATTTATTAGGCAACGCTATTTAATTTACGTTATCAGTTGTCAAGTTGTAAAAATGGAAAACTAAAGGCCCTAATGATGCTTGTTTCTTTGCAATTACTTCATCTATACAGGGTGACTTCGAAGTTGAGTCATGTATTTTAACAGTGAGTAGATCTGATCAAAAGAAATGTTTTTTTCCTTAACCATTTTTCTGGTAAAATTAAAGTAACAAAGTTATAGCCCTTTGGAAGTTTGAGTACCGCCCTGTCTCAATAATAATATCATGTGCTCGTGTTTGGTTCATCGCATCGGAAACAAAAAAGCGAAAGAATTTGGAACGATGTTTTTACAATTATTTTAGTCAGTTGTATACAGTCAGTGTCAGTCGGTAACGCGTTTGAGTACTGGTGTCTGTTGCGTGGCTCAAACGAAATAAAAAATGGCACATGTTTATGCGGATCGGTTTCCGAATCCAGTGCAACCAACCCCTCGTGCCTTTGTTAATGTAGTACAACGGGCTCGTGAATCAGGTGACTTAAGACCACACAGGGGACTGCATGCCGGTGCTCCATGACATCACGATCAAATACAGGTCCGCACTGAAATACTTGTCGGGAGGATACTTTATAAAACAAGGTAAAAAATTTTTTTTTTATTTTTACACACATATTTTGGTTTATCTTCCTTCTACAATCATTATCTGAAAATTAATGACTCAACTTCAAAGTCATCCTGTATAAGTGGCATATGTTTTAGAGTAGTGACAGTTTTGCTTTTATTATCAATCTTTTATAAATTTGAAAACAACTTTCTGTTAAAAAATCTATACACCTCTTTCTCAAGTCAAATAATTCTGCATCATTTAGTTTATATTCATTATTGCTTATAACACCTCTTATGTAGACACCTAAATAAATGTTTTCTATTTTCACAAAATTATGAGGATTTTTACATTCCACTTTTTCAATCAAAGTTTTATCTAAATAATCCTTTTTCATGTAACAATCCAAAATTTTTCTTAACACATGTTCAACTAGTTTATATAAAATGTGATGTATAGTATTTCAATATTTTCGGATTGCATTTCTAAATTTAATTCCATAAAAAGAGGCAGCACAAAGTTTAAAAAATGTAAATACAATATGGTAGATGGATTTTGAAGAAAATGTAAGATATTTTGTGCTTGAATGCCATTTTTATTGTAGCACTGATCTGTAAAATATAATTTTGAAGCATCATATTGCTCAAGCATTCTTTTTACAACAGGCAATACAGACAACCACCTTGTTTGAGAGGATTGTGAAATTTTATGAGGTTTTACTGCTACAAACTCCTGAAATTCGGTAAACTCAGTTTGTCTTTTAAAACTGTATTGTAGATACGTATGAACATCTCAATATCATCTGGTAATTTAGCACAAGCATAATTAATACATAAGCTAAATGAATGACAGACACATTTCATAATGAATAAATTAGGAATATCGGCTTTCAATTTGGTGGATAATGAATTAAGAATTCCCACCATCTGATGCAAAGCCTATTAGATTTTCTTTATAATCAATATTACATTTTAAAAAATAATTTACTATAGTGTTGTAAAGTCCTTCTGCCGTTGCATCTGCTACAGGCAATAGACCAAAGAACAAGTCAGTCAATGAGAAGTTTTGGTTTGATTTCATAGCGGCCACACTGGGTCCTCCCTTTTACTCGAGAACACCGACGTAATCGCCTTGAGTGGTGCAGACAACGGTCACTCTGGGATCAGGAATGGAACAGTATTGTCTTTAGTGACGAGTCCCGATTTTGTTTAGGCATGCACGATGGTCGTGCCAGGGTTAGAAGGCGACGTGGTGAAAGGAGGAATCCACAGTTTTTTGTTGAAAGACATGTTCATCACACTGTTGGAGTTATGGTTTGGGGTGCTATAGCTTATGGTTCCAGGTCACCTTTAATCTTCATCAGAGGTAACATGAACGCGCAGCGTTATATCCACGAAGTTCTAGAACCCCATCTTTTACCCTATCTTGACACCCTAGCAGATCCAACTTTCCAACAAGATAATGCCCGACCACATGTTGCAAGAGTCACAATAGACTTCTTTCAACATAATGATATCACATTGTTACCATGGTCACCAAGATCTCCCGACTTATCCCCAATTGAGCACGTGTGGGATATGATGGGTAGGAGATTGCTCAATTTGCAACGTCCTCCTCAGACTCTAGAAGCACTTCGAGAGGAGTTGGTGGTTGCCTGGAATGAGATACCACAGGAGGACATTGAGCACCTGATCAGAAGCATGCCTAGGCGCGTTGGAGAATGCGTAGCACATCAGGGTGGATCCACACATTATTAAAGGTCAAAGGGCTTTAAAGCAGTGCAATCATTTTGAAATTTTTATCATTTACTTATTATGCTTCATTAAGTACTTATACAAAATTTTATTAAAATAAAACCATTTAAACAGGGTGTTCGGATTTATATGTCACTTAGTATATTAACTTTTCTTTTTGTGGTTAGGTAGTAGAGCGCAATTGGCAACTAATGAATTATGATGTATTTTGTTGTACTTAGATGAGCAATAAAAGCAATTTATTATTACTATTACATAACTTAGTTTCCCAATAGTAATTGGTATATCTATTGGTGGTGTATAAGTAAATAAATAAATAAAACAGGTATTTTGAAGCCTCATTACTCTCATTAGGCTTCCACATTCGATGTACTTACCTGGTCGATTATTATTATCAACATTGGAATTAGTGGTGCGCTAACGTATGGAGTAAGTATTGAGAATGTCGTCATCGGAGCAGTTGTTAAAAACATAGCATGATAAATGGCGTTTTGGAGACGATTTCCGTCAAGGTAAGTTATAGACGATCTGGAACGACCATACAAAAGATTGTTCAGAATTGAACAACAAAGACCTCCACATTCAGTGTTAACAAATTAACGGTATATGCATGTTTTTAAAACGACTGGATAGAACAATAACGAAATAATCAATGAACTCACCAAAATATCAGAGACAACAATTCATCGTATAGGGAGGAATACGAAAAAGGAGTGAAATATGTAAAACCAATGGATTTGTGACAGGCTAACGAAAATTCTAACAGAAGGGACACAGACCAATTTATAGCCGTGTCAGGAATACGTATATATTGAAATGCGGCTAAAAGTCTTTTTTAAATTTAGTTGTGCTCATTTATATTGTAGCGTTTTTCTGGGTTCTTTTGGGTGTGAAAAACACTCGATTCCACAAAAAGAAATGCACTAACTTGATAAAACATTTATATACACCACTATTTATGTCTGACTAATTCTTATGTCACCATTGACTGCACTATTTCACTCCGCTCTGCTACTCTACCGTATTCAGTGCGCTGATCCATCTACCGGCCGCCGAGTTATATATAGTCCCAATTGCTGCTTCGAGAAAGACCACAAAGCGACATCTAGAATGTTGGAGATCACTTCGCGTCGATCTAGAAGGCGACCCACTGTCACGATTCTCACAGACGCCGCCAGGCGGCTTGTACGGTCGTGTAAAAGCACAGATCGGCCATTAAGCTCTGGCGAGTAGGAGACCAGCCCAACGGATGGCGCTATTTGTCACAATATATTGTCTATTTGATATCCAAATACCAAACTAAGGGTAATCAAATGTACCCAAAAATCATGATTGCAATGTTTAAATCATACGTGGGAACAGAAGATAAGAAAATATAGTCAGTGACATTAGTGTTACACCCAGAAGAAATGATTTATTCAGCTTGATTTTTTGGCAATGAGGTAGTCTTACATCAAGAATGAAACGATAACATTCTCACGAGATTTTGTTGACAAGCAATAAGAAAAAAAATTAATAACGTGTTGGGCGACCGCACAGCTGAATACACTCCTGCATACGTCTAACGATCGAGAAAATGAGATGATCGATGCCTGGTTATGCCACCTCATTCCAAGCAACTCGAACTTCGTAAATTAGGTGAGGCGGAGTCTGTGGCGGATGGTGCAAAGTGGATAGTCTACTCCCCATCATATACCACACATGTTCGACGGGATTTAAATCCGGTGAACGGGGAGGCCACGGTAATAGATTAACGCCTGCTTCTTGAAAAAAGTCAGGGGTACGACGGGCAATATGGGGCGTGCGTTGTCTTGCTGAAAAAAAAAGACGTGGCAGGAGCCTAAATGCCAGGGCGCCGCGGCTACTGCTCGATACCCTACGGATGAAGGAGCGGTCTTATCGATCAGTTCTGGATGTACGAACTTCGACACGGTTAGGATGGGAGGCCAAAGTCAGGCGGGTCTGTCTGGCAGGCAAATCGCGCGGCGGTATCATGGAAGAGAGCTATGAGGAGCAAAGCCGTTGTTGTGGCGGTAGAAGAGAGCTAGATCGCAGGTCCGCCGGTAAGAAAGGGTTCCAAGACTCTCTGTTAGAGAACATTCGTCGATCAGTCGGACAGCCCTCCTCTGCAGCAGCATCGAGCATAAATGCTCAAGGCTAGGCCTTATCTGGGCCTTAAGTAGAGTGAAAGGGTCATGCGAAGAAACGAATTCTTTAACCACAGGAAGTTTGCATAAGAAGGCAGGCTTACACCTCAGTTACGTTACGTATTGTAATTTAAGGCTCCAATGCTAGAACCGGCCAAGTCCATTTTTTAGGTGGATTTAGTTTAAAATTATCTATCGGGCTGTATAAAAACGAGACATGTAAAACTAGCAATTTATTTGGTTTTCTGCTTTCTCAAATGTTGTAAAAACAAGTCAAGTCTAGAAATTTGTTTGCTCTCCTGTAAAATTATAAAAAATGGACTTCACTGGTTCTAGCATTGGTCCCCTCAATTGTGAAAAATCATTATGCTTCTTGAATATTACATGACGTGTTAAAACGAAATAGCGAATTTTAATAAAAAACAACTTTGAAGTTCTTATTTCTCTGGCTACAGCTTAAATCGCTTAGTCAATTTTGACATAAGCGATGTTTCTAGATTTCTCTTGAGAGCATCATTCTTTTCAATTACTGCAGTAGGGTTGTTTGTATTTTTCAAAAATGTACTTGTTATAGATGAGCGTAGTTCACTTTTCTTGTGGGAGGGGATACATTCTCACACTTTTAGCACCTACTACTCCACGTTACATATATATATATATATATACAGGGTGTCCCAGAAGTCGACGTCAAGCCGAAACCGGGTGATAGGCAAAGTCATAACAGCTATCAGAAAAATATTTAAAAAAAATGTATGTATGTGTTTTGAAAATTATAGGTCTTTGAAAAAGATATAGAAATTTCACACCCTACGGCAGTCTGTCAACTCCTGTTACTACAAATATTAAATTTTTTTGGATTTTATTTTTACAATGTAATGATGAATAATGCATCTTCAAACTGGTGTCTCAACCTTACTGCCAACTTTTCTCGTTCAGGAAAAATTGCCATTTATTTCCCAACCAAGTATTCCAAAGTAAAACTTTGCTCAACTTTAACTGGCTGTACTGGAAAAAAATGTACTACGAGAGTTTGGCAGGTAACCTTAAAAGTAACCATCCATACCACGTACAGCGTGTTCAAGCTCTTCTGCCCCGGTATTATGTGCCCCGAGTTGCTTTTTGTCGCACAATGTTAGAAAGACACAGGCAAGATCCACGGTTCTTTGAAAAAATGTTATGGTCAGATGAGGCCACATTTAAGAAAGATGGGTACATGAACCTGCATAACTTACACGAGTGGCACGTAGCAAACCCACATTTGATGAGAGAAGATAAATCTCAATATCGCTTCAAGATAAACCATTGGACAAGAATTTTAAATGGTAAAATAATCGGTCCGTTTGAGTTCCCAGAGACTTTGACTGCTGAGGTTTATTTAGGTTTTTTGCAAAATCATTTAGAAAATTTATTCGAGGACGTGCCACTGAGTTTTTACAGGGACATGTGGTATCAGCATGATGGCTGCCCAGCGCACAAAACTTTCCAGGCAGATGGATAGGGCGGTCTGGTACAATACCGTGGCCAGCCCGGTCACCAGATTTAAATGCGTTAGATTTTTGTTACTGAGGAACTGTAAAAGAAAAAGTGTATTTCAAGCCGATCCAAAATATAGCTGAGCTACGGCAAAGACTATTGGAAGCAGCTGAGTTTGTTAATAACCGTGGATTCGCTCGTTTAATAACCCGATCTTTTTTAAGAAGATGTCGAGCGTGTATTGCGGCTGAAGGAAAACAGTTTGAGCATTTGCTGTAAAGGTAAATCATCATCAGCAGCATTTTGACGCCCACTGTTGTGCAAACAGTTATCCTTAAGGGTCCTTGTGCGTTTTCATAATCGATGTTTAATTGGGAAATTTTGAAAAAATTTCATCAGTTTTTCTTCAAATAAAAATTGTGCATAAGTTAACGAGTAATCCTCGTAGTACATTTTTTTTAGTACAGCCAGTTAAAGTTGAGCAAAGTTTTACCTTGGAATACTTGGTTGGGAAATAAGTGGCAATTTTTCCTGAACGAGAAAAGTTGACAGTAAGGTTGAGGCACCAGTTTGAAGATGCATTATTCATCATTACATTGTAAAAATAAAATCCAAAAAAAGTTAATATTTGTAGTAACAGGAGTTGACAGACTGCCGTAGGGTGTGAAATTTCTATATTTTTTCAAAGACCTATAATTTTCAAAACACATACATAAAATTTTTTTAAATATTTTTCTGATAGCTGTTATGACTTTGCCTATCACCCGGTTTCGGCTTGACGTCGACTTCTGGGACACCCTGTATATACATATATATATATATATATATATATATATATATATCAATTGCTTCGGTAAGGGTTCATATGACATCAAACATGAGCGCCTGCAGGAATTTTTCTTAGAAGGGCCGATGATCGGTAAGACATAACTTTTTGTGAAAGTGTACCTGTCCCAAAATTTTCTGGAAGAGCGGGGGGTGCAAAGTTTTCTAAGGAGGGCAAATCCTTAAAACCTCCGAAACTGTACACAAGTCATGCTAAATATGCAAATTTTAAGGTCCACATTCTCAGGGGAGCGCATGCCCGCCCCACGCTCGCCCTCCTCAGCGTGCACCCATGGCATGAAATTTTAAAATAAACCAAAGATAATTAGAGTCAATCTATTTGACGCCTTTTTCTCTTTGTTACAGGCCAAGAGCAAGAAGAAAATACATAATAGCCCCAGTGATACTAGTGATAGTGATAGTAATTTTAGTGTTAGCTTTTACGACGAATGTATTCTCGAAGAAGACTCAGGGGGTATTGGTACCTCCGAATCCGACCAAGCCTCTACCACCATCTGCTTCCACACTGCACGTGATGGATAAAGGAGCCATTTGTGCAGATGGTCCACCCTGTGCAGAAATTGGAAAGTAAGTGAATCATGCAGTATGCCAATTTTGCAATTTGATAAGTATTTATGTATGATAGCACGTACAATCTAATTGAATGATAAGTTCTAAATTAACTATGTGGGTAAAATAGTCAATTTTGCTGATGATGCAGCAATACTATATGAATGACAATACAAAAAAATCATTCAGTTGTTCACTACTAGAAAATTAACCGCGAACTTTGGAAAAACGCATTTTCTACCCTTCAATCGTCAGTTGTTCCTACAATAAGATTGTAGCACGCCTTTATGACCTTTATGGTCTTTTCTCTCTTTCAGAAAGATTGGCGTATTTCTAAATTTCTACTATTCCGTGTCAGCGTCAGCGCTCTCCTATTGTGAGGTTATGTTTTCTTTTTAAATCTTAAGAAATTTCAGGTTGATAAAAATCAAGTTTCTTCTAAACGTTATACAAAAAAGTTCAGTTGATAACGGGACTTTTTAATCTATTTTGAGCTGACCTGTTCGTATAAGCTAGATACGATTCTGCCAAATCCCATGTTCATGGATGAAATAGTTTTCGAGATTGTGTGACTGATGTCTGGATCTTTTCGGTTTTACATAATTATATCTGCCCTTGTTCCCCTTAATACAACCCTGGCGTAAAATCTGTTCTCAGTTGGCATTTCCTGTCCATAAATTACCAGCCCCTTCCCACTTCAGTTGGCTCGACTATTGAAATCTTAGTTTTTTTCTTATCAAACACAAATAATAAAAATTTAGCAGGATGTTATACGTTTAAAATATTAACAATGAATATTTTGATAATATATAGTAGAAAACACCAACTGTATCACTCCCTAATCAAATTTGCAGCATACAAATAACACATGTTGCAATTACAGCATATCAACCTATTTTCATTTCAATGCAAAATAAGTCTATAACTCAAGGTGGCTGTGAAAAATAAAAGCCATGACAATTGCTTTTATTAATCACAGCTGTCAGAATACGTTTAAAATAGTTTTGGGTAGTTAAGGTTTTCAAAATGGATAGAGGAAAGGTTATTAATGAGAAAATTCGGTTACTGATAATTAAATTTTTTAATTCTGTTTAACTATAAAAGTGATAAGGTACCGGTAGAAATATTTAACCCCTCTTACCCGATCTCATTTCGCCCCTTAGTGGTATAATTGCCAAAATTGCATTATACCTGCCCACTTACATTATATCACACATACAAAACATAAAAAATATCTGTATCCCTAACTCAACGGATAATAACCGAGATAAAAGAATTTGGTTTATTTTTAAATCTTCCTGGTCACCAATCCTGAGTCACCAATCCACTCCCCACCCCGCAAATAAAATTTCAAGTTCATCAGATGGGCACTCCTCCAAAATATTTCTAGATCCGCCTCTGTTATTAATTTAAATGGTTCAGCAGTTTTGCTGTGAAAACGGAACATATACATACATACTTTCGCATTTGAAGTAGAAAGTGTTACGATCATGGGCTCATACAAAATTGCCAAGTTAAAATATTGTAAAGTGAATAAATTTTGGACAAAGAATACAATAAATCAGGACACCTTGGATAGCGATGCCGTTCAACTTATAGAAAATAAACACACCTAACGGCCCAAGGTTATTTCCGCTTGAACAAAGATGCTTGAATGGAATCTGAAGGTGATTGGCGATTAGTAAACAAATACAAACGCTTTGTTCGAGCTTATCAGTCCCACAAATTCTATAAATAAAACACATTAGTAAAGTGAAACACTTTAATAAACATACTCAACATTACAAAAATATTCTGTAAATCATGAATAATAAATTATCAAAACACAAGCCAACCACACATACAATAAAGAAATGCAATTCAATGAACACAATCCTTTATTCCGGCCTTTACGCGATAGAACATGGCCGCTAGACTGGGTTTTTGCAGCTCATTTTCATGAAAAATCACAGTTCGCAGTACAAAAATTGTCCATAGAAGTCCGTTATGTCGCCCACTCAAACCTCAAACGCACTCAATTTTCACTCTCGGACTTCCTCGCTGTTCGGACTGGTGACGTCGACGAATGCCCCTTCTTGTTTTTCTCGGTGTTCATCATTTTGGTCAGAAGTTTTCTGGAATGTCCTGAGGGGTCGAAGTGGTTGGTATGCTCCTCGGCTTCTTTCTTACTCCTTTGTTTTCCACTGTGTCCGGAAAAGATGTACTTGTCGTACTCGTAGTTGTATCTATCGTACTGGTCGGCTGCTGTGTCGGTGGACATGATTTTCTCACTGGTTTCACTCGAAGTAATTTTCACTGTCACGGATGACGTTTATTCTAGAGAACTACGATTGCCTTGAACGCTTCTAACTCGCACCTGCAACTCGCTCGCCCAATTACGAAATTCTGCGGCAACCGATCGGTCGTCGGTATTTATAGGCTGCGCGGCGGTGGCGTGTTGTTGGAAAAAAACAGGCTGAACGCCACGCGTAGTTGTCAGATTTTCGTCGATTTATTGTATGACTAGGACTTCTAGAACAAAGAGTTGTAACAATGGGAGACGCGAGGACAAGTGCGTACTATAAAATAGCCAGCATCTGTCTCTTTCAAACATGCGTTGATACACACCTCTCCCGCTTCTCTCTCGAACACATTGAACTGTCTTGTGCTGAGGAGCTGTGTGGTTCCTTTTTGATCTAACAATCAGATGATGAGCATCTTTAGGAGGTATGAAATTTTAATCAGACCTGGAAGATTTGAATTGTGAAATCAAGAGCAGATCCAGAAATCATGCTAAGGGCGACGCAGTGCATGATGGTCTCAGGATTTATGTTCAGATGTTCGTAACGACTTATCCTAAGGGCGAATGCCCTTGTGATAAGTGAAGGGTGGGGAGTAATACGTCTGGAGGGGGGTGGGCGCATGTCTTGGCTTGAGACTTCCTTGGAAACAACGGATTTTGAGGAACGTTCAAGAGAGGGTTTAAATTTTCATTTCATTTCATTTTCATTTGTAACAGCTGTCATCGATGTCAGAAATATTTTCCTTTGCTGGCCGTATCTATTTAGCATTTTGATGACAACATTGGGACTGTTTGGTGTAATTGTGCTTAAATTTCAATAAAGAATAATAACATAAACATAATAATATGTCTGCTTCCTCGAACTACAGCGCAATCACAGAGAAGTAAGAAACTGAGTATAGGCAACCAGGCGCACCGAGCTGCTATACTGCTGCTATCTGTTTTTATTTTCAATTAGCCCTTTAAATCTGTGCAATATCTCAATCGAATGCATCTCCTCCTCACTAAAATTCTTTTTTTTTTTCATATTCACATATTATAATTTATAATAACATAAAATTGGAGTGTAGAATGTCTTTTTTGTGAAGTAGAATCTGACATACGTCATCTATAATTTGCAACCAGCAGAGCAGTTCGGTGCAACTAATTGCCTATATTCGCTATTTCACTTCTCTGTGATTGCGCTGTAATTCGAGGAAGCAAACACATTATTATTGTGCATTGTTCGTTGATATTTAGAACAAATAAACCAAACACTACTGCCAGCAAAGAAAAATACAGGGTGTCCGCAAAGTTGGGATTGTCCTTTTCAGAAACAACTACCCTTGAAATAACAAAGGTAATGTGTAGTGAAACGCGGGCCACCAAGTAAAAAAAAATAAAGGAAAAAGTACTCACTCTCCAGTTGACGAGAAGGGCTAAGTACGTCTCTGCCCGAAATCATACCGCTCCAACAGAAAATGAATCAGCTGATGCGCTACCGAGCAGACGCAGGCGGTGGTGCAGACCACGAACAGAGGTAACAAATATGACGGCGTTGCCGCGTTTTCAGTTTTTAGGTAAACGTACTTTATAGGTATTGTTCGAAGTTATCGCCGTTTGATTCAGAAACACAGGTGCGTGCACGACGTAGCCAAGCATCGGTGCAGGCTTTGAGAATGGAGTCCCTCCCCCGAATGAAAGCACCAGCTTGTTCAATTCTGAGACGAAGTTCGTCAACCGTATGCACTTCAGTTTTGTACACTAAGCGTTTCATTTCTCCCCAAAGAAAAAAATCACATGGTGTTAAGTCTGGAGATCGCGGGGGCCACGCTACGGGTCCATTACGTCCGATCCACCTATTCGGAAATAATTCATTCAAAAACTCCCGCACTTCGCGTCTAAAATGGGGCGGTGCACCATCGTGCAGAAACCACATTGATTGTCTTACACTTAATGGCACATCTTCTAACAAGGAAGGCAAAATGTTGCGTAAAAAGTCTAGGTATTGCATCCCGTCCAATCGATTTGGGAGAATAAATGGTCCAATGAGCATACCGTTCACCACGCCAGCCCAAACATTCACCGAAAACGTTTGTTGAAAATGTGCCCGACGGACTGCGGGTTCGTTTACCTCTACTCGCGTGACCGTAACCGTCAGTTGAAGGTTGCATACTGACCTGACACACTGACCCCGACCCAGTTCTGTCGTCGGGTTGAGCCAATGACCTTTTACCACTAGGTGATGTCGCGGGTCGCGGCTACAGGACGGTATTCATATATTTTTGATGTTGCAGAGCCCTTTATCTCGGTTTCCTTAAGACATTGGTGTATATGGTACTAAGAAAAATTGCTTATGTTTTCAAGATCTACACGTCGTGTAAAGGAAAACCCCAACTTTGCGGACACCCTGTATTTCTGACGTCGATGACAGCTAGTGATAACTCTTACAGCCTACTGCGAAATGAAAATTTATATCCCCCTTGAACGTTCCTCAAGAAATCGTCATAGTTTCACTTGTTTCCAAGGAGACATCCATTGTTTCCAAGAAAGCCTCAATGTGACTCTAGTAAGGTACTTTTGACACCAAGATACACCAATTTGCTCCATTTTATTGGGAAAACGGCAGCTTTGGGCGTATAGCAAAGCGAGAGCGCCCCCACTCTGATTCCACCCTTGGAATTAACAGTGAAAAAGCTTTTTGTATTAGAAAATATACATATTTTTATGCTAAAGTAGAGATCTCTTCTCTCGACCCTGCGACATACCAAAAGAAAGTCATCCTGATCCATTTTTAGTTGGATTCCATTTATGACTCGTGACTATAATGTATTCACTTCTCATAAATCAATCTAAAAAAAACAATTCTTAGATAACATAGTAACAAAAAGCTGTTGCAAATATCGACACAGATTGAATTTCCTTGGATAAATGTGATCCCAAGAATTATCACATGTTTTGTAAGCTTTTTTTCTTAAACTTAGTCTAATATGATAAATGATGCTTAACATTCTCTTATGTTTTTCATTTCGCTTTTTCGTCCCACACTTTGATGAATATCTAAATAATAATCATATTAACGATCCAAGTAAATTTTTTTTATATAATTCCAAATGCTTAATATATTTTCAGGAAGAATAGATATAGCAGAATCCTGAAATCGTTTTAGCAGTTTGTGTCAACGATCTGAGGTGAACCTTTCTATTTATTGAACGTCATCCAGAATTATAATTTTCTAGACGATTGTGGAATTTATGCTTAGTTGCCATTCAGTGTTTTTTAATATTAGATATATGTTTAATGAGGAAATGTTATTCGTTGTCCGGAATAGAAACCATGGAATCGAATCACCAAAGGGCAGCTCCTGCAATCTGGATTCAGGAAAACTCGTTTGAAATCTGGCAACACTGTCTCGTACAGATACTGCCGCTCCCGCAGTTTCGACTCGCCGTCGTTCGATATCGTAGCAAAACAAATAACAAAAACAAATATGAATCAGTTGAGTTTGTATATATTGTATTTCGAAGGACGATAAAATAATTAATAATCATATGGAATAAACCGTTATTCGATTAATGATACATTGGTATTGATAAGGGGATTTTATCTAAGTAGAATTTAGTACTTGAAATCCATAGAAATTTCGCGAATCTAGAGGATCCCAACTCTTTGTTTGAATGTCGTACACAGTGGCGGGTCTAGGATCTGGGGCGCCCGAAGCACAAAGTTTGGAAGGGGGGGTACTGCAACCTTATGGTTATGGATACATCTTTCATAACTTATAGGTACTTCCAGCTCTCAATTGTCTTGAGTACTTTTTTCTATCTATACCTAATATTTAAAGGACACTAACACAAAAAACAAAAATCCAAAATTGTTTCGAAAATTTGTCAGTCCCTGACCACCGAAGGATCTGGAAATGTCCAGTAGGCCAAGAAATCAGTAATCTAAGTCCAAATGTTTGTACATATTAGAATTTTTATGTTGAAGGTGTTCATTTACTGGACTGATATTCATGTTCTACGTTCCTCATTCACCCAAAAAAATAAATGTTGGTCGAGATTGCAGAAGCGCATCAATTTGACTAAATTTTCAACAGATCTGGAAAAATAAGACGAATTCGGATGGGGGCGGCCCTATCCGCTAGACGCCCCAAGCTGGACATTTTTAATATAATGGCACACGGCTGTATTTTGGTGCAAAAAGTACCCTGTTAGAACCGGAATTATTGAAACGGCGTGGCATTTGCTCTCAGAAGCGTTGCTCAAACATGCAAGTCTATACATTTATATTTGCATTGTTTCTCGCCAAAAGTCTAGTTTTAGAGCCTAGTTTTGGATAATTTGACAAACCAATACATTGGCGGACATTCTTTTCTCTGGAAACGATAGTCAGTAGCGGTAGTATTCTATCCGTGCTGGATGTACTCACGCTACGCCAACGGGCCTTGCGATGTGCCTGCCAGACAGACCCGCCTGACTTCGGCCTCTCATCCTAACCGTGTCG